>JARHVA010006123.1:675000-795000 GCA_037957365.1 Torreya grandis | reverse complement strand
TGTATATTTATGTATAGTTTTAAATGAGGATTATTTCAATATACTAGTTTTATTTTCATGCCATTATGAATTATATGAGGATAGTTATCTTTTATTATATTTTAGACTTTTTGAAAATTAAATAGATCACATCTAAACTAGTGAATTAATTATATTTTTTGTATTTACTATAGATACATTTAATAGTCAAACAGTGGGACATATTGATAGTTAATGAAGTTGTTATAAGTATTATATGGTAAAAAAAAATTAGTGTAACCCAGTGGGGTTGAAACAATTTGGGTATGATGTAAGGTTTTATCTTATCCTTGTTCAAGGGTATGATAATGATGTTGTCTCCTTAATGTCCCTCCAACTAGTTATATACTATATTTATGGTCATCCAAAAATCATACATCCACTTATTCCCAATCAACATAGGATAGTGAATTTCATCAATTTTCATGTCCTATGATTAATACTCACCATGATACCAAAATCAAACATATCATTGAGGAATTTGTAGCTTGTGAGATCTATGCCCATTCTAGAATTGACATCTCAAGTTTTTTGGTTTTTATGTAAAAAACCACTTTTTCAATTCACTACTAACCCATTTTCACATAATCCAATAAATTATGTAATTATTTGGTAATATTATCTGAGATCTATTCATTATGTAGGGTACTACCAATTGAAGAGATCCATCCAGTCTATAACTAATACATCCTATCTAAGTATGTAAATAATTTTTCCATACATCTATGCACCCACTATCATAACATCTCATTTTGAAGAAATTTTTATTTATATTTATTTAAATAATTGTGTTGTTTTACTCTAAAAAAATTAACTTATAGCATCAAGGTACTTATCCTACCTAACCTTTCTTATCAAACTCTCTTATGAAATCTATAGAAATGAAAGTCTTTACTCCATATATTTATTTTGGGTGATGAATTACATGAAATTTAGACCTTTAGGATTAAATTTCACCATGATGACTTTTCTCACCATCTTTTCCTTCTATTAATTTTACAATAAAAAGAAATTTTTATTATTATGTTTCCCAATCATTCTATAATATGCATAGTATGTTTTCCTATATAGATTACAAGGATAATTATATGTGTTTCAATTAATATCACCACATAATATAACATACAATTGGTTTTATAGGTTGTATTTTTCCTTTTATTTGATTATGATATTTGTATTGGCATCCACTTTTGTAACCTCCTTGCCTTTGCGGAGACCCCCAACCTTATTGTTGACTATCATATTCCCCATACTATTTTTGAGGTGAAGGAGGAGCCCATACTAGGTGATGTTGTGGAGATGTAGGATACCACCCTTATTAGGATTGGGGATACTGAGGTGTCTACCCTACCTAATACTATGGAGACTACGATGTCCATCCTGCTTAACCCTGAGCTAATTTTGGCATCCACCCAATTTGGTACTATGGATATTAAGGCATCCACCTAGTAGTAGATTGTGTTGTTGGGGAACCCTAACCACCTTGAATTTTCATCTCAACATCTAGACTTTATACTCCATATTTCATATTAAGAGATAATTTTTTTTCAAATGAAAAAACATTATGGGTTATATCTTCATTCAATTATTAGAGATATCAACAATTCTTATCATCATCATTATGAAATTTGAAAAAAATTGTGAAAAAAAATTTGAGATTTTCATATGTACTGCTCAAATCAATGACATTTTGTAGTGGAATGTTTGAATATGTGATAAATTTCATATAATTTTACCTTAATATTTGGACATTCATTCCTATGATGTCCTCTTTATCATAATCATTTCAAAATATTTACAATCTTATCCTATTTATTTCATGAAATTATTCCATTTTTCATAAGACAAAAATTGAATTTACATCAATTTTATTAGAAGATATAGGACACTCTCCACAATCCTCTATTTTTTACACCTAAATCAGAACAAATCTTACCTTAGCTTTACTAGTAAATTGAGTCTTCACAATGGAAAACCTATTTTTAGGTAGTAGACCTTCCACGAACAAAATAAATTTATCTATGTCTTAGAATTATAAATTAACTAAATTAATATCATCTGATAACCTATTATCATAATCCTAAATTTATTCTCCCATTTTATGGTGAATCTCCTTCATGTATTAAATATTTTATCTTGCACATTTTGCATCTTAAACTCATCAATAAATCTATCTTTGACTTGTATCTAAGTCAATTGTCCTATATTATCTTTGAACACAAATTATATAGCTTTTTTTATCAAATATACTATGAGATCACACTTTTTAGAATTATTAGTAGTAACACCATTAATGTGTCATTTCATCTTACGTGTCAATAAATACTATTCTAGGTTAGATGACCCATCATATAGTGTCAAAGTGACAAATACTCTTGAATTAAGAGCCATATTTCTTATGTTTTCACCTAATAAAAATGGATTATTTGAATTTATGTATTCAAAATCATTTCAAATTTATCTGGAGTATAAGTACTTCTATGTGAAAATAACTTTTGAGTATCCTCACTAATCATTCCAAATTTATATGATAAATCCTCAAACCACTAATCTATTTTCTTGTCTTATGTACTTTTTCTAATTAAAAAATTAAGTATAAGGGATGCAATCCCTTGGATTAAATGCAAATAAACTAGGTTAACTTCCCCTCTTGATCCTGAAGCTGACTTAATCCTATGATTCAATGTAACTTTTTCAAAAGACTATGCTTCATCATCAAACAATTTTTACCTTAGTAACTAATTTTTACTATCTAATTTTTATAATGGCCTCTTTTTTTATTCTCCTTGATCACTTCAATCTCTTGATTCCTATGGGTCAATTTCTACATCTTAGATGGCTTATACAAAAATATTTATGACTCCTTCAATTCCTTTATAGTCTCTAGATTCATGAATTCTATTTTCTCCCATAGTCTTTATATTCTCTAGTTTACTCCTCATTATTGTTAATTATGGCCCACTCTATTTATTCCATTTCCTTTGTTGTCATTATTCTCTTTAAAGTTCCAAAATTACATTCTCACTTTGACTCTTTGCATCATCCATATTTTGTGTCTAGGTTGAAGCTCCTTAATTCTACATCATTCACTAATTTTTAGTTTACATCCCTTAATGCCCCTAGGGGACTAATTCATATCAATTGGGATTGGAACCATGGCCTTCTCCACAACCAAAATTTCTATAAATAAAGGAAGTCAATACAATAATTTTCCCCTAATTCCTCCTAAAAATAGGTCATTCATATCCTCAAACATAGTTTATCCTTAGATAGAAAGTTCATTGATGTATCCATATATTTTAGTCTTCAGTACATGTCCAATGAGTATCCAAGTTACATAGTTTTTAAATTTTTATTCCTTCCAAATTAAGTTATCAATTTATCTAGTTTTGAAACAAAACTACTCAATTATTGACAACCAAAAAACTAATAATTTATGTAACTTACATTAGAATATTTCATAAATCTTGCCATGAATATTTTCATCTAGTATTAATAGAACCTCCTATTCTTTGAGTTTATTACTATATAATTTTATTATTATTTCATCAAACTAAAATTGAAGGTCTATATGATTAGGTAACCATCTTAACATATTTATATTTACATACTCACGACACCATTGTTAGTAGAGGTTCTTATACTTCCTGATTAGAAAACGTTAATGTTTGTATTATGTAATTTTGGTTACAACTTTAAAATATTCAGACAAAATTTTGGCAATTATAATCATTCTTACTTAATGTACACTTAGTTAAATATAGTTTATTATCTAAGATCATACATCTTTGTTACATTAAACATGCATATTTGAAAAAAAATACGAAAAGCTTATGTGCACAGAATAACACAAAAAAATTTCAATAGAACCATAAATTTATCTTTATAACATTAAATTTATATTTACACAAAGTTTAACTATGTCTCCTTTATAATACAATTAGTTATATCACAACAATGAGGCTCTGTTGCTTCATATTCATGACCTTTCCATTCTAACACCATATTATTTCCATATTCTATAGTATTTTGATATTAAACCAAAATCCAAATTACATACAAAATAATCTATATCTCACACTTGTCACTTATATATTACCTATGTGATTTTACATTTCATAGTTTGCTGCCAACAGCCCACACATATTATAATAGAATTCTAAATGATATAATATAGATCAACAAAACATAAGAGGTATTGGTGGGTCAAGATGCCAAAATATGAAATATATTTAGAAATATTATAATACCATTGAGGTAAGGAAACACCATACACTACTCCTTAAGGAATGAATAACTCCATGATTTCACTTCAATGG
This sequence comes from Torreya grandis, assembly GCA_037957365.1. Lineage (NCBI taxonomy): Eukaryota > Viridiplantae > Streptophyta > Pinopsida > Cupressales > Taxaceae > Torreya > Torreya grandis. The sequence continues at coordinate 790,663 of JARHVA010006123.1, read as the reverse complement.
GGGCATGTCCAATATCTTTCTAAAAAATATAATATTCAACACTTACTTGATATACTTTACAATGATATTCATATCCTTTATATTCATATTTTTTAATAATAATTAATGCGTAAATACTTAATCTAAAAGTAGGTAGACTTATTACCCGATGTAATAATTCCTTAAGTTACTCATTTGACCCAATATATTTGACCAATACAACTAACTAAGGGGGATGTGTGCCACATTTTTGCATCTCCATAAACCCATATACATTTATATATCATATCCTTAGTTACATATAAAAACCTAAGTATATCAAATGAATGACTCTTAAGAATGTTTATTCAACCCCTTCAAAATAACCAACAACTAAGAGAATTAGTAAAACAAAACCTTTCAAGACAAAATAGATTTTAAACTAAAAAACTTTACTTTCATTCTCATCCAAAACCAAAACATTTGTGCATTTAATATATCTTTTCAAAGAAACTATTAAAGAGAGGAAAGAGACTAAAATATTTTAAAACAACACTCATCATTATTTTGGTAGATTATTATTTCTTAAAGAAAGACCATAATTAAATAATATAGTTCATAATAATCCATTTAAAAACATTGTTCTAGTTATTTTTAATTGAAAATAAATTTAAAATTTTTTGATCATATCGGAAGGTCAACTAATACTAAGAACAAGATGAAGTAAAATACCAAGAATCCTATTTCTTCCCTAGCATCACTACTATTGAGACCATATTCTAAATTAGAGATAAATGAGAGTTTAAAAATAGCATGGTGTCTTCCCTTGTAATCTTCTCAAAAAACATTTTCTGACTTCGCATTAATGTTAAGTTTATCATGAAAGATAATGGAAAGAGTTGCCATTAAATTTTTAGTACCATAAAAAAAAACCACCACCTTTATTATTAAACTTATCTAATTGTGTTTGAAATAAAATCCCTCTTCCCTATCATATTCTCCTATATTCCAATTATCAAAAAATTTCCAATGTTTTAAAGTGTCATTTAAATAAAAATGTTAGACTATGATTTATATATTTAACATACCTCTCAATTATCTTCAACCAAAGGTATAGGATCTCAAAATATGAAAATTGAATTATCAATTTTATGATAAGAGATGATAAGAAATGAGTGAAATATTTAATTTGAACTCAAGTTTTTAACATTGGAATTTTGAACAACTTTGACAATATGTTATAAGCCTCCAAAGCATCAAATGTGAAACCATGTCTATAAAATGTAATCCAAGATAAGTGTCATAAATTTAAATACATACCATGGAAACACAACAAGTTTTCACTATTTGAATGCCTAAACTAAGACAATCATAATATTCCAAAATTATAAAATCTACTAATTAAAGTTACCATTGCTCCAAATTATTATTTTTGAATGCAAACTCTTGTAACATATATGTAATGTTCATTGAAATTCCAAAACATAAAATACCTTAAGACACATAGCATACAAGCATTATATCAAAAAAAGTGTTTAAGAATGAAAGTTTCCCCTATTAGAGATAAAATAACACAGTTGTTGATGTTAAAAAATAATCACACTGACATACAAACACATATTTTTTAAAACATGGGGTGTTAAATTTATAGATAACATTGGTGACCTTGTTGGCCTATTTGAGGGCTGAATTTGGGCTACAAAATAATTTACAAAATTACCTAAAAGTATAACCAGTCATATATTTTTTCTAAGGCATGAACCCCTTTAATAACTTAGGAACATAGGGATAAAGTTTTTACCTTATCATGTTATAAATAAAATAATTAAGATAATAAGGAAGTGATGGCTATAAATGCCATATTGATAAATCCAACACACATAAATCCTGATCATGAAGTATCACCTTTAACATTTGGATCCCTTATTAATTTAAACTAAAATATGTTTAAAACTCATACTTTTATTAAACTTAAACATAATTACAAACCCATTCTTGTTCCTCACTAAAGTTTCTCAAAATTGGAGCACTTAGGTAGTCAAACATGATGATTATAAAAAACCAAGAATAAGAGAAACAACAAAGAAAGAACCAAAAACCAATAAATAAAATAATGTTTGAGAAAACTAAAATACTAAACATAAAAATTATTAAGGTGATGACCATTTCATTTATGAGGCAGCAAATTCCCATATAATTATTCCAAATTAAAAACATTTATTCCTAATACAACATCCTCCATACTCATACTTTTCACATGGGGACCCTATCGATTTAACATAATTGTTTTCTTTTCATATTCTTGAATACTGGTAAGATTCATTTATGAATATAACTCAAATTGTAGAGATTTGGTCCCATTTATATTCTCTAACTCATGAGCTTACCTTATTTATCCCATTATGGTTTATTTGTGTATCATTGAGATATATTCTTAATATAATTTCAAATGTTAAGTAAAATGTGTAATTTTGCATGATAATCTTATTATCTCTTAGCCTAGCCGAGAAACATTTATATTGTGCTTCATAGTTTGAAATGTTCTTTCAATTTTTAAAGAATTTTATTTCACTAAGACTAGTGTTTTTTTGGTCAAGTTTACATTTAAATATGTCTTTATTTGCCTTTGTGGGCTTTAATTTTTGTAAACTTCATGTTTGATGAAGTCTGTATACATTTTCACCTAGTTTGGACTATGTCTTTACAATATTTCATCATGATTATTTTTTCATGCTTAGATGGATTTTAGTTTTCAACTAACCTAGTGATTGTTTCTTGAATCTAATTTTATCTTGTTTTGTTCATAGAGATATTATAGAATCATTGATATTCATCCACATGTTAAAATTTCATTAACTCAAAGAGATCTATAGTCAAATATTTTTGAAAAAAGGATTAAACCATTTCAAAGTGTTGAGGCCCTAAGATCATGCCATGTGGCACATCCTGGTGACTGGGCCTAATGAAGAGTTAAATGCATTAACAAAAGGATCAAAGCCTCAAAACCCTAGAATCTCATAACCTTAGAAACTTATAATCATTAATCCATTAACTCGACAAAATCCACAGAGTGAACCAATAATGTGAATCTTTGTGATCCTGAGGCTCTAAGATTATACCATGTGGTGCCATCTTGAAAGCATAAAAAATTGAATGATTGATAATATTAAACCTACAAGCTTTGGTAATTGGGTACATAAGTTCAAATAATAATATATTGACAAATTAAGAATGATCCATGTGTCTATGGTGATGATATATTTTGATAGCAAGGTAATCCTTAAGAACACTACCATATTTCGAAGTGGAAAAATAAGACCAAGTGGGAAAAATCCATAAGTCTAACAAAAGAGAAGCAGTGAAGAGATAAAAATATGATAAGTGTAAGTGAATTAGACACATAATAATTATCCTTAATGATAAACATGTGGATGTCTAGATAAGCAAAGAAAGAGCAAAAATTTGACATCCAAGTTAAAGATCAAATCATAAACAAGTGACATCTTGTTATGACTAGAGGCAAAGATAGAATTAAAAGGAGAGTGGGTGACTATAGCACATAGACTTGAGAATTTTTAACATAGATTTAGTTTAAAATAAACTACATCAAATATATGGTACGTTGATCCCAAGAAAAATGAGCACGGAGATGGCAATGACCACAACATTGGTGAAGATCTGGGTGAAGGTATAAGCTGAAATTGAATGAGAGTAAGTGGGTTCATCAATAGAATTAATGCATCAATTTATAGAATTGAAATAACCTATAATCCTCATATTTATTGATCACGACCATTTAATATGAAATGGCACATATAGAAGGTGATTTGTTAACTTGAGGATAAGCATGAGAAAATATGAATGGATAAATATAAAACAAATACCCAACAAATCAATCATTGGGATTAATATAGGATGAGGTGGTTATTTATCATTGGGTTGCTTGATGGATAGTAGAATAATTTTAATCATTAAGGATTGGAGTGTATTGAAAATTGAATCCACTTTCATCTTAGAAGTTGTATCTAAAATTATGCCATGACTAATTTGGTCTTATCTTCTTCCTTCTTGATGTGTTCTCATAAAATATTTATCTCTAATTAGTTATTCTTATTTAGTATTTGTATGAAGATTTAATTATTGGTTGTGCATCATATCCATGATCGACTATTATAAAAGGTTGATAAATTTAGTCCCAAAACACTACCAAATTCATGCCAAGATTAAACCTTTTATTCTCCATGCTTTTGGATTTTGATTATTTGCCATGGTCAACACATTTGAGTATCAAAACTCTATTGATATTGAGCTAGGATTTCACCTACCCTTCCTACTAGTTTTATGTTGATGGTTTCCAAAGATATTTATTTGAGAAGTAATATATTCAAATAAGATTTTTGATGTTATTGGTGTGCAAGTGGATATATAATTAGATTTTTCATGAGTAAATTTAAGTGGATCTAAGAGCTCATTCTAATTATCTTAAGTCTTACATTAGTCTTATTATGAAAAAAAATTGTAGGCTTAGGTATTAGTTTTTTTTAATAAAGTTATAGATTTCATGTCTAGATATTTCCTTTAAGTTTGCTTATTATGGCATTCTAGTTTGTGTAGTATCTAGACTTGATTCCCAATGATTTTATTGCAACAAACAAATCCAATTTTTAGTATTAGAAGACCTACCTTAATCAATAGATTGATATCCTTTTTCCCTACTCTTTATCTCCCTTTTATATTTTTAATAATAAAATATTTACCCATTACACTATAAATAACCCATTTGTAGAGGAATCAACTATGAGATCCTAAATATCTTGAAGAAATCAATTAAAATTTCCATGGAAATAATCACATCCTACCCATGCTATATAATTTGGATTTTATTGGCCCTTCGATCACCATAAGGTCTTAAAAAGGGGACTCTTTTCCCCATAATTTGTCGACTACTTGTATTCACTTAAATTAGTTAATTCTTATTTTTTTGGAGTGAGTCATAATTTCAACCTCATATAAATTGGAACTAAAAGGAGACTATGTGTCCTAAACATTTGGTTGTGGGAATATGTTTGAGACTAATTATTTAATAAGACATTATTATAAGGGTGTTAAAATAGGAGTTCATTGAGTCTTGTGGTCATAATCTCAATATTTCTTATTGGATTTTAACCTGACACCTCCTTTTTTTGCTTCTCACAATTCTTATTGTTTACTTAGCACAACTAACATAAATTGGTGTTAAAAGGCCCACCCAAGCCCATGCCATATTTTATATCTTATAATAATTTTAGATATTGGACCTCTAGATAGTCTGAGTTTATTCATTGATTATATGTCAATATTTTTTTGTATGGTTTTCATGTCATGTGCTTAAAATCCACACTACTAGAGATTATTATTTTGTCAGTTTGGTTTTTTTCTTCAAGGATCACACAATTTGGAGTCAATTTGGGACATATAAGATTAATTTTTTCTCCTATACGAGCTCATAGACATCCTATATATAATCAACATAGACCTATAAGGTTACTTTACCCAACCACATCATCCACATAGTCTATCACTAATAGACCAGTCCAAATGGTTTTAGCTTGACTAGTTGGATTGACCATAAATATTCTTAAAGATATGTATGATTTACCTAGAAACCCTTAGAATTATCTTCCAAAGGTCACTCTAAACACTAGAAGAACTATAGAAGGGAACAATACATAATATAAAGCATCCCTCATATTGCTTAATGTTAGACATGAAGATGTCGCTTGTAGGTTATTTCCCTTTACCTTACTTGATCAAACTCATGACTAGTTCCTTAACCTTAAAAAAAATTTAATCATAGGATCCAATCAAAAAAATACCATGTTTTTGGCCCAATTTGGTTAGGTAATCAATCCAAACATCTTATACCAATAATTTACATTCATGAGAAGTGAATATGATGAGCCTATACTTAATTTCAATGATCATTTTCAGAAGATGTATAGTAGGGTAATATATTTGTATAGCTCAAATGCTTAATTAGCCTTAGAAATGTTCAAAAATGACTTAGATTTGTGGACTACCACTTTTTTAATGAGAGATCCAACCATTATCAAATTTCATCTTGAATATGTATAAGTAATAAAATTGGATAGGAAAATCAATCCATAAGGACATATGTTGGCCCCCATTCCCAATTTTCTCCCAAACATACTATCATTATACTTAATCTCACCTAAAAATCATAATGTGTCATTGATAAAACCTCTCCTAATCATGAATCAGTTGTCATTAGCTCATGTTTCCCCTAATCATAACTTATTATTTCCTAAGAAAGATAATTTTTAAGTAATTACTTAGTCTTACAATAGATAATTAGTTCTGGTTGTAACCAACAACACACATAATTCAACTCAAGATTCAACCAAACCTAAATTATATGTAATCCAAAGAATGGTGCAAATATTGAGCAATGATTTTATAAGCTTGAAAAAATAAGTAGGTAGCTTAAGTAGTGGAAATATATCTCAAAAATTCACTTATCAACATAGTTATGAGACCTTTGATATATATGGTAAATAAGTTAAGTACTTATCTAATACATTTTATGATATTAACATCATGGATATTTCCTTGCCCAATTGGTGTTGTATGCACAACATAACCCAACATGGTAAACTTTAATGTGTTGAATTGTATATACTATGAAATTCTAAAAAAATAAATTTATGAATATGAAGTTATCCTAAATGATCAAAATACTTCAATTAGTTATGATGCTCCTAGTTCATCAAAATAAGCTAATACAATGATGGTATTAAAAAATCTATATTTTCCTAACATAGAAAAAAATGAGTCTAAATATAATATCAATGATATCCAAAATTTATTAAAACACCAAAGATAAAAATACACTCTTAGGAATAGATCACATCATCCTTTGACTAACTCCACTCCATTAGATAATGTTCCTACACCACTTGATCCTAAAGCTAGAAATGATCCACCTCCACCAAAGTCAAATGACAATTAACTCTACATTATAAAATAATGTTAAAACATCATATAATACATGATAAATATTAAATCAAGCATAACTCTCCATGAATTATCATATATCACTAAATAGAAGGATTTATTTCTTAAGTCTCTTACAAACAAGAGTAGTCAGCCCAAACAAAAGAACCCTAACAATACTAATGTAATAATACATAAGACTAGAGATTAAGTTCCTCACTTCTTGCTTACAATCATAAATTTTTTTAAGAACCTTTAAAATTATCTTGTATATTCTAGTGTATTAGCTAATGTTATTCCCATAGGTGTTTTCCATAAGTTAGAATTGATTCTTATGAAATCAAACAAAGTGGTAGTTCAGTTGAACAAGCATGAAGTAAAGGTTGTAGGTGAGTTATTGAATGCCCATATGAATTTTCAATTTAGGATAAGATTTGAATAGTTCATAGATATAAAAATATTTAATATACCAAAATCATATGTCATGCTACTTAGCATAGATGGGTCAAAATCACTTAATGTCCACATGGCAACTAAATTTTTCCCACACATGGATATCATGGAGAGGAGTGATAAATCAAATCAAAATTAATAGAAAGACATGATAAAAATTGATGATAATAGAGTATAATGCAATTAATGAACAATCTAACTTTACTTCTATAGATTCCAATGTCTATACCTTATCAACCAAACCATAAAATAAGAAAAGGTTTGATCATGACAAAAATTTAGGTATGTGGTCACTATATTTAGATGGAGCACATTCCAAGTAAGGAACTAGGGTTGGTGTTTTCCTCATTGATCCCAATGGTAAGAGACGCATTAGAACTTTTATTTTATAATTTCCTTATACTAACAACATGACAAAGTATGAAGCCTTAATTTTGGGTTTACAGTTTGTAATCAGGTTTAATGTCCATCAATTAAGAGTCTTTAATGATTCTTAATTGGTCAACAACTAGGTATGTAAAATAATTTAGTGTAATATTTCCTATTTAAATAAATGAAAACATCATTCTTGGGATTTAATTGAGTCCTTTGATGTTTTTAACATTTCAATCATCCCTAGAGAAAATAATGCAATGTTTGATTCATTAGTCATTTCAATTGTGAATGCCATGCCATTAGACAAGACTAAATTGAAAAAATTTCTAGTATAATTAGTTTCTTGTCCTTCTATTCTTGATAACATAAACTTTTCCAAAAATTTTATTATGATAAGCAAATTCTTTATTTCCTATCTAACTCAAACACTTATGATGCACACGTAATTGATGAAGAAGAAAGAGTTGATTTTGAAGAACAATAATATAATTATGATGAAGTGCTTTAGTTATAATATAATCACGTTATAAATGTAATTATATCATTAAAAAGATTGTTTGAATTTGAAAACATAGCAAATAGATCAGAAAAGAATCCTAGGCTAAGTCAAGAGTCATAGATTCTCAACATTGGAAATACAAACAAGTTGTAAAACATGGTGATTAGACCTAAATGAAATAATGAAGAGATTAAATCATTAAAAAATATGTTTTTACACTATCAACATATCATATGATGGGGATAAAATGACTTGAAGGTGTTTGAACCTCATGTTATGACCCAAAAAATTCCCTTGAAGCTCAATAACAAACCTTTTAGATAATGTCAAGGGATAGTAAATCTAGTCTTGGTATCACTCATTATGAAATAAGTCTAAAATATGTTATCATCTAGAATTATTTTCCTATTATGCCATGTGTAGACACCTAAAACTAACCACAACTAGCCTCTACTTGGAATTCAGACTGATTCCTACCAACCATTACAAATTTAGTCTAGGAATCACTAAACATCCACTATGAAATAATAATGGAATCGCCAATCATTCATCAAAGCTCAAAATCATGTTGAGGCATCCCTATTTGGGGTACTATCCCATATGTAATAATAACTTCTCATATACTCACCCCCAATCATCTTTTGATAAAACAACTATCAATTTGACCTATGGACCTATTAAGTGGGGTATTTACTCATTTAATTAAATCTTTAAAGAGCTAAGATGCTAATCAAATTCAATTAATTAAATTAAGGAATATTAAATCCCTAATTGAATTATCCATTTCAAATTAATGATTATCTAAAAATGAAAATTTCAAAAAAAAAATCCTATCCTTTCATTATTATCTTTATGAGTTGTCAAAATATCCAAAAAAGTCTAAATTTATAACTATGACTAGTAACTGAAAGTCATGATTGCATGATAACTTTTAACTCAGCTGGAGTTAGTCTCTACTAAACCTTCTAATTTGAGAACTACTACTATTAACTGAAGGTCACAATTACATGATAACTTTTAACTCAATTAGGGTTAGTCTCAACTCAACCTAAACTCACTTTGGGTGAGAATTAATTTCTAAGGCTATAGATAGAAGTCCATACCTCTTCATTTCTAAGCTTGGATATTGTAGAGTTTCTATGAAGAATTTTTTCCATAAGCCTAATATAAGTAATGTTACCATTCCCAAATCTTAATCCAAGCAACAACATCCAAGACAAGGTGCCAAGGAAACAAGGAGATAAACAACCTCCATTTTCAAATAATTCTTGATGCACAAGCCAAGAAGGCCATTCAAGAAATCCATTTTGAGATCCCAAGGAAGGTTAAAAAGTTGTATTTTATGATGTTATTGTGCTTTCATATGTTTTTGTTACTTAAAATATCCCTAGTGTCTAGGCTATAGGTTTTAGGATTCAATGTACTTATTTAATTTGTTTTATGAGAATAACACAATGCTAACCTCCCCTCTATGGATTCCTTGTTCACATAATGGCACACTTGGTGGGATAGATAATGAGGTGGTTATAATGGCTTTTAGTGTGTTTTGTTATAATTTTATATTTTTCTACTAAAAATGGTTGATATAGAACTAATAATTTTTTATTCATTATTTTGATTTAAGTTTTTGAATAGAGGTGCACCTTCGACATGTGAACAACCTCAAATTATTTTGTGAAGAACTAGTGCATAGTTTAGAATTTATGATCAAAACACTAACTTCTACTTTCATTTTCTATTTTCCTACTAAAAATAGTTGTCTTTTTTAATCTGTTTAATATTTTTTTTAATTTTTTGATAGGTTTTTCTTACTGGTTTTAGATTAATTCTCTCAAAATTTTATTTTAATCTAATATGTATTTTAGAAGTTTTGACTCTTTTATTGACTATCCTTTTTTTTAATAATAAACAACCATTAAAAAAAACATATTTTGTAGTCTGACTTATATTTTACAAGTGGTGCACATTTGTGTTATCTAAATTCTATATAAATTTCATTAGATACTAATTTATATTTGATTAGATATAAATATTTTACTAACTATCCCTTTTATTTTTTAATTTTTGTTTTAGTTGTTTTCTAATTTTATTTTAAATTTGCAAGTTATGTTTTTTCAACTTTTAGGTATTTGGTATTTGGGAGCTTTCTAATATTTTAATTTTGTAGGTTTTGATTTTATTTTATGTTTGAAATTTATTTTATAATCTAACTTGTACATATTTGGTATTTGGGAGCTTCCAAATATTTTGATTTTATAAGTTTTGATTTTCCAATATTACCCAAAAATAAATACACACACACACACACACACATAACCCCATAATTTTTTTTTGGACCAAAAAAACAAGAAAAGATAATTTTAAACACTCTAAAGTTTCAAAAATCACATTTGAATTTGGTGTTTTAAAAATATTTTACTTAAGTCATTTTCATCTTTCAAGGTTTTCACACAATGCTAAGGCGATAAGCTTCATAACATAATTTGTTTTGGTGTAATAAAATGAACTTTCAAATTTAGTTAAATACTCCTAAAACTTGATCATTTTATGTTTGTTTTGTTAAAATTTGTTTTTTTCTAGTGAATCAAGTGATGTTTGTATGCTGTCCCCTATCCCCTTTAGGTAACTCAGGTGACCAAAAGCACTCATTCTTTTCCTTTATCAGTTTAGTACAAAACCATGAAAATAATGTTTTTATGGCCCTCACAAAATTTGTATGGTTTTGGTGACCCAAAAATGACCCTAAATACTTTTCACTTGTCTTTATTTTTTGTGCATTTTGGCTTGTGAGTAGGATTTCATCACCTCATCATGGGTTCTTTAGGGAAACATTGAATCAAGAATTTATCTCTTGACATTTTTTCCACCCCACTCTATAGTGGAGTAGGTAAATTAAGGGTGACCCACTAGGATTATTTTTTGAGTGGTCAAATAAGATTCGTTAGTAGTACTCCATATTAGACCATAAGGGTAAATTGAATATCACACTATACTAAGCAAATGATAGATGTAGTGGTTATGAAAAGGACTAGGCCTTTTAACAATAAGTTAGTTGACATGGATTTAATTGAAGTGATTATATATATATATATATGTATATATATAATATATATATATATACACACACACACACACACACACATATATATATATACATACACACACACACACACACACACACACACACACACACACACACATTTTTATCCACACTTGGGAAAATCTAGAAATTCATAAAAATTGATAGTTTATAATAACCCCATTTGTTACAGACACACTGTTAATACAAGGTGAGTAGACCAAAGTTCAATGTTGTAGTAAAAACTCTTGACAGAAGAAGGGGCCTAACAATCCTACTTTTTATGAACTTTTAATTTTTGGATTAACAATTAAAATCCTCTCAAGAGTAATTATGTTGATAGAATTCAATAGTATTATGCAACCTTATTAGTTTTAGGATTTAGGATGTTACACTTACATGTTCATGTTATTATATTCTTTTTCTTAGTTTTTAGTATAAAACTATTTGTTTTTCTTCCCACATCAATACAATACTTGTTTATACATCAATCCTTTGTTTCTGGAGGTGTTATGCTATCCATTTGACACCATACCTTTGCCTTAGTAACTTGACAAAAAAAAATCAGGTGTTTGTCACTTGATTGAAAAAGGTGTCATTACATTGCCCAATTCTTTCCAGGTTGTGTGCCTTTGAGTCTTGAAACGAATCATTTTTCACATATTTAGATTATGATAGCATCATTATGTTTCTAAAATTATTTCAAAGACGTGTTGTCTTGTGTCTAAAAATTCTAATTTTGAAACCAAATCCACATGTGCCTTTTGGATCTCTACCTAGTGTCATTATACTATTCATTCTTGTTTACCTTGTTGTCTATTTAAAGAAGCCCATTTTTCTAAATTGAGTTTTTTATTTGCCTTAACAAGTTTAAATCTAAACATTGATTTATTTATGCCTATGCTTTGTGTAATTTTGGCCTAGACATCAATCTTCCTCTTTTGGGTTGTGTAATTGAGGTTAATTCTTTATTAAATTTAAAAACTATTATTTATGCCTAGATTTGGGGTAAATATCCTATCTTATATGTGCCAAGAGTTTCATGTTTTATACCAATGACCAAATTCATGTTTAAATTTGAGTGCCTAGTTTATGCCAAAGTCTTTATGATTTGTTACATTAAATCTCATAACTTATTTTTTTTAAGTATAGCTTTATTGCCTTTTTCAAAAAGACTTAGCACATGCCTATTTTGAGCCTATATTTTTTGTATTTTCTAAAATACCTAGCAATATTTTGTTTTCATAAACTAGACTTGTTTGAAACACTTTACACCTAAGGTTTGGCATTCTAGTTTTGTTCATCCACTTGACCTTTTTTTGTAAGACATTTGAGGTTAGATATTTGATGTTAGACTATTTTTACCAAGTTTTAGCATAGACCATTTTTGAGATACAGTGCCACCCCTAGACCAAGTTAGACTAGGTTTGGACCATTTGTCCTTTGGACCTTATTTTTTAGAGTCTGTAGAAATTTAGGCATTTTTTGAAGTGTTTATCAATTACTTGGATATTTCTCAATACACTCATAATAGAGCCAAGTACAATAAAGATTATGATAACATGGTTGCACAAATTGACTTTGATTAAGACCTATATGGTGAAGAAGTTTTTGATTCCTAAAGATGTACCAAAGGGTAATTTTAGTGTTTAAATAACACTTCTCATTTTAGTATTTAAATAATCTTGAACATGAGTAATAGGTTGTGGTAATCTAGTTACCTATGATGAAATGGCAGTAGAGCTAGCAGATTATTCCATAATATTTATATTAGTTTGGTGGTTGGGAGCCACCTTGGCCCTTTCCTTGAAAAGTGAAGTAATATATTCTATTTAAGATTAATTATACTCAATTATAATTCTAAATACTAATCTATGATAATGGTGTTTAACTAAAGTGATGTGGTTAAAAAATAAGTAAAAGGTAGGGTAGCACAAAGAGGAAAAGTGTTGTTGATCCTTATCTCAGACATTATGACAAATTTCAAGTGTTTCCCAAGCATGCAATTAAAACCAATATATGAATTAAATCATCTTAACCTCAAATCAAAACATATATTAGGCAAATTCCTAAGGAAAATAAAACATAATGTAAATAAGAACCATGTTTACATTAATTTTTTAATCCTTTAAGTAGATAGCTGATACACATATACACACAAAAAGTAAATAAAATGAAAAGAACCAAGGAACCTTTAATTAACCTAACATATTCACAAGTTGAAAATTCTACATTCAAAAGGTACGTGCCAAGAATTCAAAAAAACTATTCAAATCTAAGATTCAGAACAAACAATCGAGAGAGAAACCATATAGCAAATGATGCAAAACAAATTTGGACAATGTTTTCATAAGTCATTTCTTGTATTAATGGCTCAAAGGTATATAATTTTTGGATCAAATCTCATTATTTACAAATGATAATTCTCTTTCTATAGAATTTACTGAAGGATGTTGTTTAGTTGCATCAACTTACAAGTGTACAAAATGTAAAGTGCATTTATCCTTTCTACAAAGTTTATAAAATACACTAGACTTTCTAAAATAGGCTGACCTTTAGGCAAATGTGTTAACAAGATGCACATTCCTTTAAAAAAAGATATTCCATTTTCAAAATTTATGATGCTTCCACAAAAGGGAATATTCTTGACTAACTGGTTGAACTTTTGCTCATGAATTCTATTGATCCTACTAAAGTAACCTCACTACATTTTGATGTTGTTCATCAATAAGTCTCAAATTGACAATAGGTTCTAAGAGGATCTCATCCTCTTGATTTACCAAATCTCCCAGGTCCTTATCATTTCTCCCTAAATCCTCCTTAATGCTCCTTGCCTTATCTATATTTTATTCTATAGTTAGGATCATATCCATGATCATGTTGTTGTGATTCCCAAACCTACCTTGGATCTTTCTCTTTACCTCCTATATGACCAAAGTGGTCTTATGTTTGAACTCATCATTTGAAATGATGCCCATGGAGTTGAGTTTTGTAGGTTTTATAATCATGGGCTCTTTATCATCCTTGATGAGGCTCTATAAAATATTAGAAAATGTACTCAAACCATTGATTTTATCTATAATCAACCACAAGATGGTGTTGATATGAGAAATATTTATAGTCTTGAAACTAGGGATTTTATCCCATGTCAAGATGCCAATTAAATCCTTCATCCTATCCTTGTAACTCTACTATTGGGTGATTAATGCCTTGGCTACTGTATCCTATAGGTTTAGTGAACTCTATATTTCCATTATTTACTTTAGAAAGTAAAACATGTCATGAAATTATCCCTTAAAAATTTAAATCATTACATTAGGAATAGACAAAATAACGTATTTCTCTAGATTCCCCTTCTACCTTCATAGGTTATCTATTTGTTGTTTTATGACCTTGATGCTAGTTTATAGCTAGGCACTTTGAGCCTGGGTAACCTCAATTATATCATCTTTAAAAATAGGATGTTCACTTAGTTTCTAACCCTCCACTTTATTCAATCTAATGAAGGGTTATAATTTATGAAAAGTAAAGTCCTCCACTATAATCATGGCTCTTTTTTTAGAAACTCTCTACAAGCTAGTTGTGGTTGGATAAAATTTGACACCAACTAAAGATTATGTAATATTTGGAGGCTCTAGGGTATCAATTTGTGATCCTATTGAATATCCAAGAGTATACACTTATCTTTCCTTCTCTTCTTTATGCAGCTCCACAATCCATGGTTTGAGCTCCTCATGAACATGGATGTTAACAGACTTTGTAATTGTCCATTAATGGTGTAGAGTTAGGATATTTTTAAACTTTTCATATATGAACCACTATAGAATGGTTTTTTCATGAATATTACTCTCATCACTTAACAAACTAACCTCACTTAAAGGGTGAGTGGTGGTTAATATGGGCCTCTTGGTTCTTATAGGAACCAAGGCTAGCTAAGCCCTTCACTTTTATGGGGGAATGACTAAGAGTAAGTCCAAATATATCCCTTTACCCTTTTCCTTTTTTGTTTCTTCATATTGAGTTTGAGGATCCTCTTCTTTCACCTCTTCCTCATTTGATTTGTAAGCACTAGTTAGTGCCTCAAAGGCATCTTCCAGTGTTTCCCTAGGATCTAATGTAATCATGTCAATGAACTCAATAGGTGACTCTAGATTTTTAGGTTGGATAGAAGATAATGCCCCTTCACTAGGTCTTTCTTCAAGTCTCTCTTTTCCTAAACCTTATGTAACTTGTGCCTCTAGTTATTATAGAGGAGGCTTAGAAGATGGTCCTGATAGTAAATAGTACTGTATAGGCCCCATCTAGCATATATCACTAGCTAGCTTCTCATACCTTATAAATCTAGACTTGAGTTTGATTTTGTGCTTCTTTATTCTGGCCAATACTTATAAAAATGAAGATTCTTGGATGTACGTTAAATCATGGACACTGAATTGGTGTTCATATGTCATGTTAATATTTTTGGCTATTAAATGTTTCACAATATTATCTTAGGGGTCCCAATGTCTCAATTTATTAAGTTATAAATTGAATGTGTCTTTGTGCTTGGAAATAGTTTCTACATTGTCCCAATTCTATAACACAATTCTACTAATAGTCAAAGGAAAAGGATGGATTAACCCCTTTCTTTTGCTTTTGCATACACCATCAATACCATGGAATAATTGGTATACTATCTCTTATTTATCTAACTTTGTGGGTACATAGATTTGTAGTTTAAGTGGTTGACATAAGGTTCCCTCTATCCTAATTATAGTGTAGTCAGGATATAACCAAATGTCCCTAATAAGTTCCACATACTTTTTAATCAAGGGGCTAACCTTCATCATGGGGATCCCTATAATGTCTTCCACTAGGGTTGGGTATACATTGTCAAAAATGCATTGTATGTGGTCCCTATACATAAATATATGTAGTTTTGAATAGTAATAAGAGACTATTTACCTTTTGTTAGGTGACCAATTTTTGATGTTAGGGATTTTTGTAGTGGCTAATAAGGCATCCAAAAGATAAGACATCATAAATAATTGATTACTAGTCCTCTTCTTTATGGTAGATAATTTTTGCTTTAGGAAAATATTTATCATTTATCATATAGGAGGAGTAAGTCTATTTTCAACCATGAAATATATCTAAGGGATCCAGATTTTGTTGACATGGGTGGTGGAAGGGGCCCCAAACAATCTAATAGAAAATTCATAATCATGCTAATTCCTACCCTAAATTAGGTGATTGGGATCTTTCCAGGGGGGGTCTTAGATCACATGGGTTCATAAATAAAACCATGGGGTAAGTGTGGTTTTTAGGTCATTTTTGCTAGACTATTCCCTAATTGTGGGTAAATCTACCTAAGGTTTGGAAAGTTTCTAGTAATTTTCAAAGGCGAGAGGGGAGATATATGAAACTTTACTAAAACTATGTTCATGTACCATCATATCTTTGTCAATTTTATAATACTTAAAAATAAGGGAAATAACATTGATGTAATGTAATACCTATAATTTCATGGCTGCATGGTGAAGACTAGTCATCTAAATGGTGACCATGTTGTCGTATCTCTGACAAATTGTGGCATTATTTTCATCTTCTTTGGTGATTTCTTTCAACTCTTTAATGGACTAGAAAAGCTTAGACTAGTTATTATCTTTGGTGTTTAATGCTACAAAATCAAATTTAGTGTCTTTGAAGACCCTTCCTTCTATGTCTGAAGTCAAATATAGATTTGTATCCTCTCTATCTTGTTGTTTTCATGCTACCATGATTTTAAGATTTTTAAATTACTCACTAGTTGTCTACAAATTGCTTATAGATTAGTTTTTACTTGTTTAGGTGATAATTGAACTCTCTCTGGTTTGACTGTGATCAAATTGGTATCAAATTAGGGCTTTTGTAGATGTTAGGGAATTTTGTAGATCTTTTTGAGATTTAATGGTGGAAACCAATTACACTTAGGTGAATTTAGTGCCTTGGATTTGATTTGGACTTCTATCTTTATACATTTTATTTTTCAAAGCCCATAAAATATTTGGTTTTATCCTTTTCTTCTTGGGTGTCATCTATGTGGAAACTATATGGCATCCAATTGACTTTTCATGGAATTTTGTTCATAAATGATTTAAAACTTGACCATTGACTTTTAAAATTTGTCTTGATCTCATTTTATTGGATTATCTTGTACAGATCAACATGAGTCATTGATATGAATCCTATGAATTGCATGCCATTGGTTGTCCTTTGTATTGGGCTCTATGGTTGTGCCACTTGGAAACCCTAAAAGCCTTCTAAGATTTACATCTCTGTCAGTCTCATAGTGAATACATTTATGCCACATGCTGGCTCCACACTTGCTCAAAGGTTCTATTGAATAGTCCATAATGATCTCTCTCTATTTGATCATGTTGTTTTGATCAAATGTGAGTCATCAATCTTGAAAAGGTGCACAAAATTTAAGTTAGAATGGGATCATGTAAAGAACTTTAGTTAAATAATTTAGTCTAATGTTTTATTTCATGTTAATAAACATAAAATAATCCTAAGGATAAATTATTTAGGCTAAGTTTAGATCAAAATAAAATGGAACCCCATTGAATGATAAAATATATAAACATAAGTCTTTAGCCTAAGGTTCTATTATATTAATGAATATAATTATAATCTTAGGATAGAGACATAGGTTAAGTCTATATCTATAAAACTCTAGACCATGATAAATGAAATGAGTCCAAAAGGGGGATATTAAGAGATAATGGGACCAAGCCTAGGGTTATTATTCTAAGGTTTGGTCATGTTGAAAAACACCACTGAACCTTAGGATAATAATTTAGGCTAATTCCATGGTGTTCATAATTGATTTTATGTAAATCTAACACTAGGTAGAAAGGTCCTTAAGTCAAATCGTGGCCTTTAATAAATCTAAGGTGAAAGATTGATTTTAATATTTAAGTGCATGATTATTTTCCAAATGATACCCCATTGATCTTTCAAAGGCAAAAAACATGTTCATTTATTTAAGTGGGATTAGTTCATGAGCTTGAATTTTGATGGTCTTGCAAATGTTAATGATGGCCTCACAGACATCAATGATGTTCACATAAACATGAAAATTAATCTCTATTAATAAATCATCAGGGATTAAATTTTATGGCCTCATGGACATCAATGAAATCCTCATAGATTTCAAATGATGGGTGTGAAAACATAAAATTTAAGATATGAACATAGTAGGTCCCGTAGAAGCTTTGAGTTGATATGCATCATTAGATTAACCCATCTGATGGAACATAAATCATTGATTATGATTTTTTCTTATAATTACAAATGGATCAATTTAGCTATCATATCATAAGTCTTAAGTCTTAGAATATGATAAAAGGACCCTTCGACTAATTATAGTCTTAACCTAGGTTTTATCTTAAGGTTTCATTATATTAATAAATACAATGAAAACCTTAAGGTACAAATTAGGCTAAGATATGTTTAAAAATAACAAGGAACCCTTTTTAGTCTTTGATTTTGGTCTCATGCCATGTAATATTTGACCTTTGCTCAAACATGGGATGTTGATCACAATATGAGTGATTAAGCAGGATTGGTTTGTGGAATAATGTCTTGGGTCTATCAAGCTTATCTCACTCTATTTGATCTTCTATCTCTGCTTAAGCATGGACCATTGATCTTATAGATAAGTGTGATATTTAAGTTAGGTCTTTTAAACATAAAGGGACTTAGGCTAAAACCTTAATACTAAGTTCTTGTTCATGTTAATAAACATGATTGGGGCCTTAGGATTAAGGCATTAATCTAAGCTTGTAAGAAGAGGGACCATCCAAAGTATAGTTAGACCACATTAGGAATTTAAAATCATCCTAGAAACATTAATTTTGGACCACATTAAAATAAAATGGGACAAATGAGCTTAGAACATATAGGGGACCAAAATCATAATTTTTAGGCTAAGGGTTGTTCATGTTGAAAAACACCACCAAGCCTTAGTATAAAAATTAGGCTTAAGTTTATAACATATTTAAAATGTTCTCGTGTAAATTTTTGCTACCAGTTTTTGAATTTGGTCTAAAAGAATTTTGTGTTAGGGTTTTTGAATGAGGGTTTTAAGAAGCTTGAACATGGATTTAACTTGAATTTTAACAGACCAAAGTCTAGTAAAATGTCAAATTGAGATAAAATCATTAAATTTATGAAATAAAAGTATGATCCCATAAAGGAGTGCTCCATTAAACCTATGATCTGAAACATAGAGATCCATTATTAGCAATATTAGGCAAAGCTAAATCAAAACCATGAATAAAGAAGACAAACTAGACCAAGGGGTGGATTATCTTCAATTTCAAACAATGTTCAAAACATGTTAATGATGCTTTGGTGAAGTGAATTTCAACTTTAAAATATAATTTTTTCACAATTTTAACACAAGGGTCCCCATTTTTTATAAATGGGGGTATGTTTCCCTCAATAAAAGTGGTTTTTGATATGGATCCTTATCATATTTACAATACCTATTATGGGGAATTAATTCAATATCCTCAAGAGTAGTATGTAATTATACCTTTATTAAGTTGGTTAGCATATAATTTTCATGCTTTCACCACTCATGGTACCTAATCCCACACCTATACCATTAACCCTCCTTCATATTGTGTGAGAAACTAGGCTTTATAATGCCCTACCATTACTATCCCAAGACTTTGCCCTTTGGTTTATGATAGAAACCAAGCTTTTCCACAGCCTACCATTATCATTCTAGGACCTTATCCTTTGGCTTATGTGAGCAACCAAGATTCACAATGCCCTACCATCACTATTATAGGACCTTTTCCTTTAGCTCATGATAGCAACCAAGCTTCACAATACCTTACCATTACCATTCTAGGCCCTTCCAAGTATGGTTACTCATTCCCCCAATAAGGTTGTGGAATCACGACTTGATGAGTCATAGTTATTATCTTAGGTCAGTAACAAGCCTTTTTTAAGCCTACCATTACCCAACCATCTAACATTATTCATATATTTCCAATATTTTCTGACTTTCAAAAATCAATTACAATTTTTAAGCCACAATAGAGCCAATTAATACCTCTCCAACTAAGCCAATCATTCAAAGATCAGGATGTGTTCAAAACTAATATTTTACAATTTATTGTAAACCAAGGCCAAGAAAACCAACCAATCCAAAATCATTTTATTGAAACAACTATTTGTGATAAATCAACCTACATTGAATCACCTTTTTATACTATTCTAATTTTCAAGGAGTCTCACTCTGACAAGTTAGTCTTTACTGAGTCACTTATTAATGATTATAGCCACCTTTGGGAAAATCATTATCTCAACCATTGTCTTATTTTTAAATATCTTTCCTTTGACAAGCAAGTCTATGGCTTTGCATCTTGACCTTTCTCCCATAATTGAGGAGTCTCACTTTAACAAACCATCTGTGAAATCCTTCTTAGCTAAGCTTATTTTCAAAAATCCCATTATGCCATTATAATTCATTAATTATCCAATACCAAACATTAAACGAGACATCATTATAATTTTATCCATAATATAATATAAAAAAAATTAAATTTAGGTTCTATTTTGAAATTGACATCAGATTTAGCATCGAAAGCATACTCAATGTCAATCTCAACATTAGATTTAGAGTCCCTTAAGATAAACTCAACTTCAAAATCAAAATATGTTCATGGTTGTTACAATATTAGTTACACATGATTTGTAAATTAGTTTAAATATATTTTTGATCCTTCCAAAGTTTTTTAGGATGATTAATTCAGTGTCGACACAAGTTCTCCTAGTATCTTTAATGAGGATTGTGTTGTATTTCCATTTTATATATCATTATCATCACCCAACATACCCAATATATTAACATTCCACCTCCCACAAGTGTTGATTTAGACTGAAAAAATCATAAGTTATTAAATTGCATCCATGGTAACATATTAGTTGAAGAATGTTAGGGGAACTAAGAACACAATCATGGAGAAGAAGAATAATCTCCTAGTGAGACCTTTTCAAAGGCACTAGGGGACAATCAAAGTCCAAACCTTGCATCTTATAGTGAAACATTTTTGAAGGAGCTAGAATATAATCAAAGTCAAATGTCAAAATTTCTTAGCAAAACCTTCTTAGAAGTGCTATGGATAATCAAAATAACTTTATTGGTGAAAACCTCCATGAGGAACCAATAGTTGAACATAAAATTTCTTCATTGCTTGACAAATACATTATTAAAGATAACATCAATAGAGCTTCCAATCTACAGAATAATTAGATGGAAACTATTATCAAGCTGAAACAACATAAAAATATGGTGGTCCTATTGATATCATATTCAAAAATATTTATCCCCACCACATCTAAAGTTATGTCAAATCCAAAACCAATAATATTGTGTGTGCCTAAAAATATTGATCTTAATTTGTTTCCCAATAATTATACATTTCATTACAATCTATTTTTCCATTATCATCCACCTTTACATTTCCAAATTAAACCTATCATCCAATAATTGTTTGTATTTACCATCCCTACTTACACTTTCCTTTTAGAGGCTAAAAAGATATCTTGTCTCAATGTTTGAAGGAAATAGAATAAATGACCAACAAAGATCACAACAACATTTATGAAGTCTAAATCCATAGGAGATTTTTGAGAGAGTAGCTATTTATAAGAGGTATGGGCTATCAATTTCCATGAATTATTATTCTAGTTGTATCATGTGCTAATCAAGATGTGCATATCCACATCATTAAGAACAATATAAAATTTTACCATTTTCTAAAAACCATACCTTTGCCTTACCATTTATCTTTCCCTTTTATTTTTCCATTTCTCTTACCATTATTTCATACCTTTCCATTTTCCTTGACTTATCACTTGAGGGAAACCCTCTTACCATTATATCCAATTGGCATCCTATCATATTCTACATGCCATACCCTATACCATCCCACACTACCTTTATTACTAACAAAATAATATGTTTAGCCACCCTACCCAAACCATTTAATCTTGGTTCCTTTATTTATTCCTATACCTTTTGTGAGGGGATTATAATCTAGTTTCAATAGTTTTAGAATTCTATGTTTAAAAGATAGTCTATGAAAGTAGTGTGATAGTTGATCTAAAAATTTATCTTTCATTTTATATTTAACGGGTGCTACTAAATATAACAACCTATGGGAAAATAAGTATCCCATCTTGTGTTACTAATTATAACCACCTATGGTGAAATTAGTATCACCAACATATGCCATAGTTTCCTAATTATAAATACCTATGGTAAAATTATAAGCAAAACCTTTACCATGCATTGTCACATCCCCTTGCCATTACTATTCTAATTTGCCTTTCCATTTGCCTAAATTTATGAATTTATTGTTACCTGGTTGGATCTCCCCACCTTTTTAATGGTCATAACTAGTATGACTTGAGGTCCTAATGGGACTGCATAGGTCATGCTTGATTGCTATTGAAATCAGCTTAGTCCCTCTTTTCCATACACTCATCATTTTGCTAGTAACCTAAGCCATGCTCTCACCACTTTTAGAGTGGTATCTTGTCAATATATAATGATTTGAGATACTCCAAAAATTAAAAAAACATTTAGAACATTTACAAAATTCCACAAACATTCAAAATTTTCAAAATCCAAAAACATTTATCCTCTTTAAACTTAATCAGTTATCCTTGATCCACCCTATTGGGACAAATCCATTATTTTTTCTAAACCATTTCACTACCAGTGGGAGTGTGACCTTTCATTTGCATGTATCCTTTATCAAGTGCACCACCTATTTATCTTTCCATTGAATCATCACTTGTAGATATTGACTTGGTTAATGACATGATGCTTTCTATTGTTTTTTATTTCAATCTTTCTATGTGTTTGATGCTTAGTTATTTATTTGTTTGCCTATTTGTTTGCTTTCATTATTGTTCCTTGACTCAGTCTATGTGTGTTAATTGTATGATTCCTTCCTCATTATTCTTGAGTCTATCCATATTCATACGTTAATATTTTCATCATGGTTTTTATTATTAGTAAACTATTTCCAATTATTTATCAGATCAGGTTTGAGTCCTTCTGCACATTTTGGTTACATTATCATGGTGTATACCATCACATGCTACATCAAAAATTATCTCAAGAAATATTACAATCAATAGATCCATTTAAAATTCTCCTTGTTAACTTTGGTAAATCCTCTCACCCTCCTTGATCAAATCAACCCATTGACCATTCCAGTTATATCAATGCTAATAAGGATGAACATATCCACATTGGAAAGTACAACCAAATAATTTAAATTGATCAATTATTATTCTTCCAATCATCTCTTTCATCACTTTGTGCATCTTCATGTGCATAGTTTTTTGTGTCTTTTTAAATCATTATACCATCATATCTACATTTTTCCCGCTCATCTTTAATCTGTACAATAAATTATATCCTTGAGTTATACTTGTCAATAATCCTTATTGGGGTATAATCAAATATCATTATTCAATTCAAATCAACTTAATTATTATAACCACCTATGGTAAAATCATTATTTTGACTCATCATCCCTAACTAGGGCATATGCCATTTCCACTAATTATAACTACCTTTAGGAAAATTAGTGGCTTAACCTTTATTCCTAATTATAATTTCATGTGGGAAAATTAGTACTTATATTTAAATAAATATATACAAGAATTACCTCAATTGGATTAATCTCACGCATGGGTTAATTTCATTATTCTTCTTGCTTCTTTTCAAGGGACCATCCATCAATTATATGTGTTATCCACTCCCTCAAGGGGGCATCATTATAGGATTCCCAAAATCATTTAGATCTTCTTTAATCATTATCTTATTTCAATCTTAATGGCCTATTTCATTATTTTAAAATATGTTACTATTCCTATATTTTTCAACATCTTCCAAAATAGGGGTAGACTATAGACACCTAAAACTAGCCACAACTAGCCTCTACCTAGAATTCAAACTGATTCCTACCAACCATTATAAATTAAGCCTAGGAAACATTTAATGTCCCAAATTTGTTTGTGCATCATTCATCAAATCTCAAAATCATGTTGAGGCATCCCTATTTGGGGTACTAGCTTATATGCAATAATAACCTCTCATTGATTCACCCCTAATCACTTTACAACACAAAAACTATTAATTTGGCCCATGGAGTTATTAAGTGGGGCACTTGCACACTTAATTAAATCTTGAAAGAGCAAAAAGGCTAATCAAAATCAATTAACCAAAATTAAATACCTAGTTGAATTATCCATTTTAAATTAATGAATATATATAAAAAAGGAAATTATAAAAATCAAAATATCCTAGCCTTTCATCATTTGCTTTAAAGTTGTCAAAATATCCCAAAATGTCTAAATTAAGAACTATGACTACTAAAATAAAGTCATACTTGCATGACAACTTTTAACTCAAGTGTAGTTAGTCTTAACCAAATCTTCTAATTTGAGATCTATGACTAGTAAATTGAATTCATAATTTCATGATAACTTTTAAATCAACTGGAGCTAGTTTCAACTCAACCTTAAATCACATTGGGTGAGAGTTAATTCTTAAGGATATAAATACAAGGCCATACTTATTCATTTCTAAAATTGGATATTATAGAGTTTTTATGTAGGATTTTCTCCATAAGCCTTATATAATTAATTTTACCATTCCTAAATCTTAATCCAAGTAATAATAGCCAAGCCAAGGTGGCAAGGAGAGAAGGATCCAAACATCCTCAAATTTCAAAGAATTCTTAATGCACAAGCTAATAATGCCATTGAAAAAATCCATTTGGATCTCCCAAGGAAGGTAAAAGAGTTGTCTTTTATGTTTTTCTTGTGATTTCATGTAGTTTTTATTACCTTATCTCTCCCTAGTATATGTTAGAGGTGTTAGGATTTAGTTTTCTTATTTCATTTGTTTTATGAGACTAAGACAATACTAACCTCCCCTTATAGAGTCTTTGCTCAACCATTCAACTTGGGTGGCAAACATAGCACCTATAAGAAATAAAAATGGAGAAATCCATCTATGTATATTTCAAATATCTCAATTATGCATTAGATAAATATAATTATCCTTTAACTTCACTCGATGAAGTCATTTAATAATTCTAAGAGTTCTTGAATGATGTCCTTTCTAGATGGTTTGTCAAATTATAATTAGATCTTAGTGGACAAGGTAGATAGATCCAAAACAACATTCACCACCAAGTAGGTCGCATATGCCTACAAAAACATTCCATTTGGTTTACTTAATACCGATGCCACATTATAATGAAATATGGGCATGAATTTTAGAGGATTAATTGGTAAGTGAATACTAATATACATGGATGACCTAACTATATTTTCTAAACATAGATCAGATCAGTTGAATCATCTAAAGAAGCTATTCAAACATTGTATAAGGTTTGGCATATCACTCAATCCCAAAAAATGTGTCTTTTATGAAACACAAGGTAATATTTTAGAATACATTATCACCAAAGATGGTATGTCAATCAATCCAGAGTGAGCTAGTGTTATATTAAAAATTTAGCTACAAAAAGGTAAGATGGAGCTGAAATCATTTTTTAGAAAAAATAATTTTGTACTAATGGGATACTTATTCAAAAAAGGCATTTCAAGAAATCAATAATTCAATTATTCAAGATCTAGTGTTGGTCAACTCAAATTATGTTGGATATTTTTATCTTTACTCTTTTGCTTTGATCATACAATTATAGTTATGTTAGCATAATTATTTCATGATAAATAGCACCACATAGACTTTATGATCACATATGTGAAAGAAGCTAAAATGAACTACCCCATTATGGATAAAGGATACCATGCATTAGTTAAGGTATTCAAAAACATTTGTCATTATATATTAAGGAATAAAGTACACACTATAGATCTAGATCTTATAGTTAATAAAATGCTATGACAAAATAAGTTGGGTGAAAGAAGAGGACTATGGATTACTAAACTTCAATAATATGACATTAAAGTAAATCCTATAAAATTGGGACATGGTTAAGATTTATCTAAGTTAATTTTAGAAGTGGACCCCAACATCTTCTCTATAGAAGTTAATCCATTTGATCTTTTATTAGTCCATCATATGATTCAATATTTCATTATTTACTTTATGGGAAACCACCAATCCATTTTTACAAAATATAAATAAATGTGTTAAGGCTGAAGGCTACACACTATATGTTACAAATATGAGTGTTGTACCATAGGAATCATGAAGAGATTTAATTAATATGTTTAACAAAGGAGGAATCACAAGAAGTGATGAGCTCATTTCATGATAAGTTGGGAAATGGTCATCCTTCTCGTAATATCGCAACACACATAATTATTAGAGTTGGTTACTATTGTCCAAAATTATTCAAGGATGATTATGCACATGTGAGGACTTTTTATTCATGTCATATATTTTCTAAGAGGTAAATTCATGCTCCCATGTTACTACAATCAATGATATAAGAACATCAATTGGTCATTAGTTACTCTCACTACCACTAAATATTGTATGAGGTGTAATAAAACTGAATTAATAAATAATAACACATCTATAGGAATTATTTAACTCATATAAGAATACATTTTAACTCAATTTGGGATTCCTTTGGCACTTGTTTGTGATAACGGACCAACCTTCCAATTTAGTTGAATTAACTGACTAGGAATATTAGAATGGAATCACACTAAAATTATTCTAAAAATTTTTTCCCTAAAGAAATGGTGTGGTAGAGTCAACAAATAAGAATGTGCTAAATTACATAAATAAAATAATTGATCAAAACCTACACAATTGGCATGTGTTTCTCAAATATGATTTACAAGTGGATAAAATAAGACATAAATAAATCTTGAATAACTCCCCTTTATTAATTGTCTATGGAGTGGGGCCAATTTTGCCAATATAGCTCCATAACCCCTCTTATCAGTTTCAATAAGAACACATGTTATTAGATATGGGAAACCAATCTAGATTACTGAATCTAATCCAAATAGAAGATATATGAGATAAACCTTTAAAAAAATTTAGAAAATCTCAAGCTACTATAAATAGATGGTTTGATAAGAAATAATAATTGAAAACCTTCCATATTTCATATTTTGTTTTATTATGGGACAAATCACTTGAGAGAAAGGGTCAACATTCTAATTTCATTCCTTTATGGATTGGACCTTATAAAATCTCTGATCTTTTAGGATATAATGTGTCCAAGTTGAGAGATATTCGAGGAAAGGATCTACCAATTCTAGTTAGTGGATAATACTTGAAGCATTGATTCATGGCTACTCCATCAAATTTATTTTATAAGTAAAGATACTAGGTTTCCTTTGTGTATAGATTTTATATATAGTATATTTTTTCATAGCTAGTATTTCCTACTTTGTTGTTTACTTTAGTATTGTTTTATTTTGTTGTTTTGTTTTGTTTTAGTCATTTTGTTTATTGTTGTTTTTTCCTCCCCAACTTTTTTAATTTGGTTTGTGTTTTGTGTGTAGTATGCCTTTTCAAAAATTGATTAACGTTCCCATGTTTATTATGAAAATTAAAGTCATGAAAGTATAGTCTTTGACATTATTTAATATATACAATCAAACTTAAAGGAATGATAAAAAATTTAGACAACACTACCAAAGTAATGTTGCTTACTAATGCTCCCATAGGTCAAGAACTTCAAATGGTTGATAATAAGGTATCATATTTTTTCAATTTTAGAAACTAGAATGTGAAGCATCATTGAATATCTACGTAGGTTTTTGTAAGTTTCTATGAATTTATAAAATTTAAAAGCCTATGATTGAAAAAATAATGTGTGAATTTTAGAAATGTTTCATTTTCTTATTGAAGCCATCAAACTACACTTAATTTCACATTAGAATCAAAATGCAAACATTGAATTGTTTTAACTTTGTCTTAATAGTTCTAAATTGTTTGAGTCTATCATTATACCCATGGATTGATCCCCAACCCTCAATGGACTGAAAAATGAAATATTTTAAAAATAAAGAACTCAAAAGAAATTAAATAAAATGCATAATCCAATTCTTTCCTCAAAAGTATGATTCAATCAATCTCTATCACATGCTTTCTAGCTCAGTTGGCAATGGAACAAGCCATGAGTGGGACCATAGGTATCTCTATTGGGGATATAAATGCCTACATAAAAGTATATAATTTCCCATGTCATTTATCCCCAACCCAAACATACAAAACTATCCCTCTTAGAAATTATAATTATTTTAGATAATTTTAAATTTCTTTATGTGAATACATGAGCTATAAAAAGAGAAAAATCAATCACTTCATCACACACTGATGGTCCTAGCTATATTTGAAAATTAATATGTCACATATTGGGATAGAATTTAGTGCTTTCATTTTCTAGGTTTGTCAAAAGGATTGGGTGGTATTTTGATGTTTATTATTGAGTTTGATGATTTACAATCTAGGTTTTGAATACTGAGCAACATTCTCCACAAAACTCTCCATTTGTTAGGTTAAACATTCCCCATACTCATATTTTTCACATGGGGACCCTATTGATTTAAAATATATGTTTTATTTTCATATTATTACATAATGGTAAGACTTCATTTATGAATGCCACTCAAATTATAGATATTTGGTTCCATTTATAGTCTTTCAATTTATGAGCCTAACCTATTTATCCCATTTTGGTTTATTCATACATCATCAAGATATATTCTTCATGTAATTTCAAATGTTAAGTAAAATGTGAAATATTACATGATCATTTTATTATCTCTTGGACTAGACAAAAACATTTTTATTGTGATTCATAGTTTGAAATGTTCATTTAGTTCTTAAAGCATTTTATTTCACTTAGATTGGTGCTTGTTTGGTCAAGTTTACATTGAAATGTGGTGTTATTTTCCTTTGTGGGATTTACTTTTGGAAAATTTCATGTTTTATCATGTTTGGTTTATGTTTTCACCTAGTTTGGACTATGTCATTACATTATTTTCTATGTTTCGTTATTCATTCTTATACAAATTTTGGTTTTTGACTAACCTAATAATTATTTCTCAAGTCTAATTTTACCTCATTTTGTTCACAGAGATATCTTAGAGTCATTGATATTCATCCATGTGTCAAAATCCTATCATTTTGAAAGTTTATACAATTAAATTTTTTCAAAAAAAATTACTAAGTCCTTTTAAATCCCTAGGGCCTCTAGATCATGTCACACAACATGATCCTAAAGACCTAGATAAATAAAGATTTGAAGGCATTAACAAAAGGATCAAAGACTCAGAACCTCAAAACCTTGAAACCTTAAAATCTAAAAATCATTAATCCATTAACTTTATATAATCCCAAGAGTGAACCACTAATGCAAATCTATATGCTACCAAGGCCTCAAAATTACACCATGTGGCACCATCTCGGAAACATGGAAACTTAGAGGATTGATAATATTAAACTTGAAATCTTAGATCATTGGAAACATTATTCTAAAACATAAAGAGTTCAAGAACCTAATAAGGATCCATGTGGCCATGGTGATGATAGAGTCTAATAGTGAGGTAATGTCTGAGAATGCGAATAGACTACCAAATGGCAAAGTAATACCCAGTGGATAAAATACATACGTTTAGTGAAGGAGAAGTAGTGAAGAGTTGAAAAGATGACAAGTGGAATTTAAGTATACATGAAATTTTTCTCCCAATAGATAAACATGTGGATATATAAATAATAAAATAAAGAGCCAAAATGTGACAGATTAAGGCAAAGACCAAATGATAGACAAGTTATAGATTATTTTGATTGGAAACAAAGACAATATGTAGAGGAGAGTAGGAAACTATAGTGAATAGACCTAAGTATTTTTAAAATAGATTCAGTTAAAAATAACCTACATCAAAGATATTATTGAACCATAAATTTTGTTATAATATATTCTAAGTATTTTATATCCACAATATAGTGATGCAAGGTCATAAGAGTAACATTTAGGACCTTGTTATTGGATAAAATGGTGTATAAGAGAGACATGTAAGAATAACATGGAAGATCAAGTTATGAAAGATAAATAACTGAATAATGAGGAACATAAGATGTAGGACTCAAAAAAGTTTAAAATTAGGATAAGGGTGAGTAAAGTGGAGGTAGTTGAAAAGTAGTTCATGGAAGCATCAGATATTACTCAAGGTAAATCTAGTACTAGTTCATGAGATAAGAGGAACATGAAATAAAATATCTAGCACAAAAAGAGTATATATGGGTTGTTAGGCTTAAATAAAAAAAACTTAATTATAATCTCTCACCATGACTTATTTTTATGAAATAGGTATTATATTTTCATCTATAATGTATTAATGATGTAACCTAAGAAGGGGTTATCTTATGTATAAATACCCCTTAACTATGATTAGAATGTGTTGTTGGATGTAGATGTGTTGTTTCTATCAAGATAGAGATTTGGAGATATTTTAAACTAAGTGAAGTACCTTTGTAAACTTATCAAATGATATCAATCAAACTAATAATTTGTGAATCTCAATAAGTCAAATACATTTGGTGTTAATTATACCTTTATGATACTAGATAAGTACATGCACTATGTGAATGCATCAAATGGATAACTCTAGAATGATTTCTTTAGTAATAATGATTAAATGTGTTAACTCAAATGCCTGAGTAATAGTTGTCTCTCCACCATCACATGGCACCATGTGATGGGAATTGGTCTAGGATGTGTACATTAGGTGAGCATGTGAGGTCACTCAAATGATATTATTTTGCACTACCATGTTGGATTCTTCATTCTACTAGGTGCATGACTAGTACTTAGTTGTTTGTAACTAAGGATAAAAAGAACCCTAACATTTTGGTTCTATTGATGGGACCTATTACACTTATTAACATGATGGTATAAAGATTCTAGAGTGGCTATATTTCAAAAGCATTAAGTATTGGCTTGGTACTGTAGAGGAAAAATTTACACTTAAGTATATTAAACTAGGATTTTATACACATACATGGATAGAGCAGCACCTATATAATTATTTATATGAAATGTTCTTTGTAGAATTACCCATTTGCTTGCATGCTTGGATTTTGTCATATACACAAGAATATTCAATAAATTATAGATGTAAGGATCCTTGGTAAATATAGTTTAAAAAAACCTTAGTGAAGTTAAAATTTACTTAGATAAATTTAGTCGATGTTTGGTGGAAAGGAGCACTCAAAATATAAATATTGGAATATGTTATCTCTACATACTATTGTCTAGAGGAAGCATAGTTTAAATTTTTGAGGGAACCAAAAATGAGGTATCTCAATCAATTCATTTTAGAGATTAATAAAATTATGGTTTATTTTGGACTTAAAAAATTCCCCATGGATTTCTAAACTTTATCTTGCTTGAGGAGCATGACTAGTGTGAAAATGGAGGGGCATGGATTTGTATGGGATTGGTAGTTCAACTTAGAAGTTAATTAGTATGAACTAAAGAAGTGTAACTATGTTTAGGCAAAGCATAATGATATGAGATTCAATGATCCTAGGGTTAAATGAGAGGATACTTTAAGTGTCATGATAATCCATAAGAGGGTAGAAAGGCATGGTGAGTATTCCATAACCATAGGTCTATGCCTTTTACTAGCATAATTACACATGGAATAAGTAAGAATTTTTTTTTGATAGAATAAACCAATCCAAATAGAACTAATTCCCCCACCACAATTTATGCTCATAAATTTGAGTCTGATGTAATTCTTATAAGAAACTAGGATACTGACGGTGCATAATCTAATGTTTAATTTGAATCCATGTCTGTACAAGAATATATGGGAGTGCAAGTTCAAAATATAAATAACAATTAACCTTTACTTTTCCATTAAAATTAATACATATGGATAATATTGGAATGCTAATTATACCAAATTTAATTAGTGGGAAAAATATAGACCTAATGATAATTAATCAACCTCCCTCAACACCCAATATTTTTGCTGCACCTATTTCTACAAGAGGCACGTGAGGCAGTATTGGTGGTGGTTCTAATAAAACTATAGAATGATCAAGAGGCAGCTCAAGACAAGTTATTATACCTACACCATATGGTTTACAAGTAATTAGAAAATCACCATATTATGGTCCACTAAAACCACCAATAGTACCTACAATCTAATATGAGATGACACTTTAGCTACTTATATTTAGAGGTGTAAAAAATGCAGTGGAACATGTTCACAAGTATGAACTCATTTGGTGAGCATGGGGTAAAAATTATAATGATAAAAAGGCAACTTATTTTGACAATAATTTATTATATCACATCAACAAATGGTATAAATTTTTTGATCCTCAACAAGTAGTTATGAATTAGGAATTATTAAAGACTATTTTTATCCAAGAATTTGATATCCCTAAGTTTGAGTAGTAAAGTATTGTTGCCTTAAAAGATGTAAAAAAAGAGATCACTGAGAGTTTGCATGCATATGATTTTTAAAAAAAAAAACTTATTTCAAATATATCATTTGAAATTAATCTAACGTAGCATTATTAGTGGTTTTTGTGAGGTTTATTACTTTTGTTCCAATAAGCCTTATCCCACAAGAATTTCATTGAATTGTGTGAGGCATTAGAAGCTTCCCTCTATATCGAATCCATAAAAAGTATAGATATAGGGATCATCCCCTTTATGGAGGATTATATTATTGTGATGTCTTATTATTTAGATAATATTATGACCAATAATGCTCATGACACCTACAATGGCTTTTTATGTGTTGACTATGAAGTGAAAGGCCATAATAGGACCAACTATCCATGAAGTAATGTTCATGTTATATTAAAATAGTCCTATGATATTTTTAATGAATATCATGATGTAATGATTTTCCCCATACTTTAACATTCCACCTACTCCAAAGTATCACTATACTATCAAATATTCTATGGATAAATGCATGATACCAATGACTGCCAAGTCATGAATAAGATTTATAATTGAACCAAAATTATATATCTAACAATAGGAGGCTAGTGGAATTTGATATTTTAGAGGTGAAGATCATGAAAATAGATTAATATGTGGCTATTTTACACCTAGGAAATGTTACAAGTGTGGCTCTCTAGAATACTACCAACATGATTGCATAATCAACCTGTGCCTTTTAAAAAAAAAAGAGCATCATCTAGAAGAATGTCTCAATTTATATGATTCCATTACTAAATAATGGAATTATAAAGGAATAAATATGATACAAGTTTAAATAAATCCAAATTCTTAGTGGGAACCATGCCTTACCACTCAATCAATTGCACCTAAGGTCAATATTACTACATAGAGTAGCATAAATTCCTAACTAGTTTCAAATCCACCTATTGAAAAGGTTCAACATGAATAACCTCATGCACAATACTATCATGATTCCCAACATCAAAAATAAGTATTTCATGACAAAATGTCCTTAGTATGGAAGCTTCAAGGTGAAATTAAGTTCTTAAAATATAAGGATGCTAACACATGGGCAAAGATGCAAATAAATATGGAACCCATAGATTTAGGGTATGATGATTTCTATGAATTATGAAAACTCTTCCTTAATGAGGACATCATCCCCCTCCTCAAGAATTCATTATGACAAAAAATGGCAAGGCCTTTAGAGGATTTTTTATTCAACCATGCATGATGACAAGAAACCCATATTCAATAAAATATATAATGTGACAAAGAGATCCTTATCAATGCATTCATTAATGGTTGGATGATCTATGATATCATGATGGATACTAAGATAAATATTAATGTTATAACCAAATATGCTAAGAAAAATATTGGGGTCCCCACTTTGAATCCCTCCCCACATGTCTTGTTTATGTCCAACAAAACTCATACATTACCCATAGGCATTCTTAAGGATGCCACCATCAACATCTTTGGAGTCATGTTCAAGGTTTATTTTTAGGCGATCTAGATTGATAAATATAATGACTTCCCTATTGTCTTGGGTTGAATTTTGTGCTATGTGAAAAATGCTAACTTGTATTTTAAGAAGTGTTATATAAATTTTGATAATGACACTTAGTGCGTAGTCATTCACCTAAATAATGACCAAAGACCCCCCTTTACAGAACCTATTGATGTTGATGAGGATGTTAAAACAATATATAGCATCACTACCTAAGGAAATGAAAATTTGGATCCTACTCATAATGGCGTATTGCAATGACAAGATGTGCAGTCCATCATCAACACTACTAGTATCATGTATGACCAATGGGCTTAAGGTGCATATGATCTGACAAGGAACATTTTTAGTATCTTTTATAGCTTCTTAAACCCCCCTCCAAATCTCACTTAGCACCATAAAACTATTCACCTCTTTAGTTTATGAAATTTGAGGGTGGACCATGCACCTCAGTTTTATGGTCAAATAGAGGTTAGGGCATATTTTCAATAGATGGAAGACTACTATGAAAATGACAATGAATGGTTTTATGTGATCAAATTTATCTTTCAAGGGATAAATATTTGATGGTGGTCTACTCACTGGTACCACTTGGATACATGGGAATAAGTATGTGTAACCATGCATAATCACTTACACCATGAAAACCATGTTAATTACACCCCAAATTATAATGGTTTTGCTTCTCTAAGAGAACATATAACACAATGTGAAAGCTTTTAGAGTGCCAATAATACCTTTTTACCAAAATTCTTATGGGTTCATTCATTTTATGTTACTCTAAATGCCTAAGATATGGTGTGGTATATTCATCAATAAACTCATAGAGAAATGGATACTTGGAAACACATAAAACATTGTTTTCTTACCACATTTACATTTTCCTCATCATGAAAAAATTTGCATTTGTCCTTAAAAGCAATTCACTAGGTAGTTATAGGTGATTTGACACCCATTGAAGACCACATATAGCACATGAATGATATAATTAAGTATAAATTCCCAATATTCCATGAAGATGATACACTTCTCCTAGTTTGGTTGGAACTTGACACTTAATTAAAATATGTACATCGATAATATATATGACATGGCAAATAAAAGGTCACATATCAGGTTGATGAGGGTACTAACTTTGATATACTAGAGTTAGAACTAAACCACTTAAATCTACATATAAAATATGGGGAACATGATATTTGATATCATTAAGTATAAACTATACTTCATACCACTTCAAATGGTCCAATACAATATTGGGATGGAGGATACACCCAAAATGGCCACTATGGGAAAGTGTTGGTCTAATGTTGAGTTAACCAAAATAATAAGACTCTTGTAGGAATATCAAGACATTTTCTTGAATAACCATATATATATGAATGGATTTCATCTATCATTAGTAAATATGCACATCAATTTGGTTAAAGGCACTTGACTAGTGAGAAAATGCCCATATCAGATGAACCCAAATCTACATGCTTTAGTTAAAGAGGAAATTTATATCATATTATGCATTAGAGTTATTAATCCCATTAATTAATATGAATGAATTAATATAATGGTGATCATCATCAAGAAGGATGGTCACATTCAGATTTATGTTGATTATAGGCAACTAAATGTTGTATGTGTTGTTATGTGACTTAAACTTTTAGGGTTTATTAATTTAAATCCTATGTTTAGATTAAAGGGATAAGATGTCTAAATTATTCAAATAATATAAAATAATTAATAACTGATTTATCATGGATTTTGACCTTATTTGTGTTTCTAAAAATAGTAATGAATATGCACAAATGCATAGTTATCTAGAAAGTGACTATCACATATGATTTTTATTCTAAAAATTGGGTTCTAGACAGTTCTAAGTGTCATCAATATGGTCTCAGGATATTTTTTCTCACTAAATATTAGTACCCCACATAAATAGTAGTACCACACTATTTTAGTGTCCTCAAAGTGGTGCTAATGTACCTTTTGTAGGAATGTTCCTATTTTCTTGGAGCACCTATGCTTGTGTTTCTAGGTCCTGTACTTACACACATAATCTAAAACTCTATATTGTGCCTAGAAAATATAAATTAGTGTGCAAACCCTAATCCTCTTGAAAATTATGACATGGGATAAAAATGTATGTTCATTAGTAAGATAGGTTTGAAACCCTCAACACCCTAGTGTGAAGAGACTTTCTTGGATATCAAAAATATGAGGAGGGATAAAGCCCAATGTAGTTCTCCCACCTAGTGTTTAGTGTAAGTGAAAGTGAATGCTAGAATAAGAGTGGACTTAGTTACCTTAACTATGTTATATCTTTAAAATATTTTAAATTTGGGATTAGGGATATTGTAGATGATAGTATGTATAAAGAGGACAAAATAGGTATCAAATATCTTAATTTTTCTCAACTTGTCTTTTATTTGAATATGCTTTTGTATGTACTTTCCATCTAGTGAATAAAGGTTAAATAAACTTGTATCTAAGGAGAGATATATATTGTGTAGATAAAAAAATTTACTTAGGCCAACCTTAAGAGGGGAACATGTTTGTAAAAGTATTTATTCAATAGAGTTAGGATGAAGGACAATAGCACCTAATTAGGGATACTAGCACCATGTGGTTCTAGTGTCCCAAATGTGGTGATAATGTCCACCTATTAGACTATTGGTAAAACTAGGTTGGGATCTAAGAAAGTTGTCTTATGAATGTTTTTGAGATGACTCTAGATGTATATGATTTTTACAATAGATAAAAAATCATTTATAAGGCTCTAGGATAGGTTTAGGTCTAAGCTAACAATAAACTAACTCAAACAACACTCTTAGCATACATATACCACTTCTAGGTGATTACATTTCCCCCCTTTATGATATAAATACAAAAAAGTGAAATGAATAGTATAAATGAAAAATAAGCATACCTAGACTTACCTTGGAAGTGAAGACCATGTAGCTAAGTCTGAGTATGGGAATCTGGGTCTGCATATGTGAAAGATGATCCAAATCAATGATCTATAACAAAAAATGCAAAAAATAGTCCTTACATAATATATTATCAAAATCAAAATACTATGCTAAAATAAATTAACTAAGTAAAGATAAGTAAAGAGAGAGGAAAGTAATGAATACACCTCATTTGGTATGTGAACTAATGCATGCACCTAGTGATAAACTTTGTGTGTGTGAGTGTACATAGTGGTCATATTATTTAATATATTGGATTGAGATGATGGCTTAAAAAATACTAATATGAGTGGATCAATAACTCAATCTAGTTTTGATTCCATCATTTCCCACCCTTGTTCGATGGATCATGATTTGTAAATATCTTGAATAAGACTCTAAATGTGTCTAACCTTCTCATCTGGATGGTTCAAGAACTAAAGTAGGCTATGAATCCATAATTTCCCACCCATGTTAATTATATGAATATGTAATTGAAATGTGTAAAGTTTTGAATATATCTAGGTAGGTATATTTACCTGTGTATGTTGGCTCTATGACCATTTGGGTATATTAGGTGGCTCTGGGACACTCAAAAATGCCAAACATTATAGATGGAATAAGGCATGAATATGGTTACAACCTATAATATGATAGTAGTGTATATGTCATATAAAATGACATGGATTTTTCTATTCCATCTGATTAACCTATGTGTAGCTGAGTATATGGAAACTATGTGCCACACACATGCCCTTAATCTGATATCTAAGTATACTAGTTCTAGATTGAGTATGTAATAACTAAATTTGTGTAACTAAAATAAATTTGAGAGTGTTCATGCCATGCATGATGCCCCCAAAATTTTAAAAAATGGTATGAATTTGAGCAAAATTTAAACATAACTATCAAATCTATAACTATATATATACAAATCTATATTATACTTGGTATACTTGTCTGACTAATCTAGACTATATTGAAGCTAGGGATACTGGACAATAACACCTTTTATTGGACAATAGTGCCCCATGGTTCTAGTGTCCCAATATGGGCATAAATGTTTATTTGGTCTAAATATCAGGTGATCTAAACTACTTTCTAAGCCTCTATTCTTTCTTGTGTCTGATTTCTAAAACTAAGCCTGTGTGCTAAAATTTATGTAAGAATAACAAAGTAGGAATCTAATATCTATGACAAGTCACTGTGAATTCCCCTTATTTTGAGGGTATTTGTGAAACTTGTGTAAGAACTATCCTCAAAAGAAGTAGCTCTACAAAATGTGTTAGACATAGCATATATATGATATTATAATACAATGTACAAACATAACATTGGGATGTAAATGAATCTAAGCATAAGTAGGTAATGTAATATGTATGTTGTAATCTAGAATTACATAAGGGTGTCAAGATAAATCTAATCAATGTGTATAGTATTAAATTTGAATAACTACCTAGGGGATAGGGCATGTTGTCCATCACAACACACAAGTAGGAAGGGTAGATGCATGAGGTCCCACGTGGAATAAAAAATTAATGTGTGTATAATGATTAAATACAAGTGTCATGGTGAATAATTATACAAGGAAGCATACATACAAACACATGAGTCATGCAATAGTAGTCCAAGTGGAGCACAATATAAGGGATATGGGCACATGTCACTAAATTTGAGAATGGAAAACATAAAATGACATGTTCAAATATCCACATACACAAGCAATAATAAATTTGGCTTAGAGCCACATGGAATGACATGTTCAAATGTCCACATATAGAATCATAGAAATCACACACAAGGGACATTGTAACATGTCCAAGGTATACAAATAGATAAGTTTCATAGATACAAAAGAAATGGCATATTCAAATGCCCTTGAATTAGGATAAGCATAAAAAACACAATCAAGTATAATTTAGTAAAACTAGAATTGAAATCATGTATAAATGTGGAGTATAAATCTATGTAAATGTGAGGATATACATATGTTGATTCTAATTAGTGATAGTTTGTAAAATATAAGAAATGAGTAACAATGATAAACATAAAGAGATATCAATGCATAAAATAGAATGTATATTATGCAAGGATAAAACTTGGTATTTATAACTATGTATGAGATGCCCCCAAGTGGGTAGATGTATCAAATGTATAAACGTAGATCAGTGTATATGCCCTTATTGGGTGGATGATAACATGTCTAGATTAGTGTAGTAGATTTGATTCTTGTATGTAATCTACAAGCACATGACAAGAATAATTGAAGCATATGTGAGATAGCTAATAATATACAATATATGGAAAATAGTAGAGATTTAAACATAAAAATGCATACATTTTGCAAATTTTTTTTTGAAATATTTGAATGTTTTTATTTTTTATTTTAACATGTTTTTATTTTTTATTTTAACATGTTATATATATATATATATACATATATATATACATATATATATATACATATATATATATATATATATATATATACATATATATATATATATATATATATATATATATACATATATATATATATATATTGTATAACCTATGTATAAGTAATGCAAATAAACTCTATACAATGAAATACTGGAAATGTAAATGAAATAG
Source organism: Torreya grandis (assembly GCA_037957365.1). Taxonomy (NCBI): domain Eukaryota; kingdom Viridiplantae; phylum Streptophyta; class Pinopsida; order Cupressales; family Taxaceae; genus Torreya; species Torreya grandis. Next base: position 750,741 of record JARHVA010006123.1, on the reverse strand, counting down.
AATATAAGAAAAGTGTAATGTCTCTATAGAACCAAGATCACATCCATGGGATGTGGATAATCAAACGGAAGATCTCATGGAAGATCATCCAATTTCATATACTAGTCCTAACCAAACTCAAATAAGTCATCTTCATCATGATCATTGTACCAATTTGTATGGAATATAATTTTGATCTTACTTATTTTTTATGAAATTGGTATCTTGGAGTATTCTGATAAGGATTTAAAGTGGGTTTATCCATCGAATCACAAGTTCCCTACTAATAAGTTCAAATAATTCACATGCTCTAGTACCATCACACCCTCCTACATGGTAAAGATGAAGGGTTGGTCTGATGTCGTGAAAGAGGCATTTGAGAATGAATGGCATGTACCAAATGAATTACCCACATATATGGGAACCTATGCTAAGTTTTCTATAAATAAACATTATTCTCTCACATGAATATAGATTCAAAACACTAGTAACTTATTTGGATGGCTCAAATTACATTATGCATTCACTACCAGATATTTTATGGACTCTATGAATTGCATCATGAATGGGTGATCTATAACTATTGATGAAGCTAATATTAAAGTTGAGATTCACACTCTTCACAATAATAATGTATATTTAGGTAGGCAAACATATATAGTTACATGAGTCTGATAAAATTGATATCAAACCTTATAATATAGTCATGGAAGGAAAGATATAGATGCTTTTATATGCTTAGGTCGCATAAAAGATCAATAAAATGGGAGGCATCAAATTAACTAATCCACCCTAAACCATAAATATTTTAAAAATAGATGGCATGATTGAAGGATAAAATGCCAAGACTTGAGGCCACCAACTAAGGTAGGATGTAGGTAAAACATCCCAAGGCCAAACCAAATTGACAAAGGCGAACCCCATCATTAAAAAGAGCCCCAAGGCTACTTTAAAACTAGAAAGATGACATTATTTCTTCAAAACCAACTACCTAGTCAAAGCTAGGGATTGAAGTTCCCTAAATGTTAATTCTAAAAATAGGTGAAGCATCTCTAGAAGCATAACAAAAAAAGGAACCCACTCCTAAGATAAGATAATAATAGCCTGATACCATGCAAAAAATGGATGTTATAAGTCTAGAAAAGGAAGGAAAAATAAGATAGGGCCATAACATATACCTTGGCACTAGTACCAATGAATGGGAAAAGAGTACCTAAGTTATCAATCTAGAGCACAACCCCTAAAATGGTAAGGAACCAATGCAATGGGTATAATAATAATAAAAAACAAATTAGGACCCTCTCACTCACATCATGTTCTAATAAGGTATATAGGATAAGTTACTATATGTGTGGGAGTTTTTTCCCAAACATGAATATACTATATAAACACATCATGATTTTTCCTCTATGATGGAGGTATTTCATGACAATGTCCTCTTAGAGCTTCCAAAATTTGGAATTAATATAAGTCCAAACATGGTTGATGTTTCATATTAACCCTTGAAATGTTCTCTATCTCAAGCATGTGTGACCATTATAAAATTTTCCCTAGAGGTTTCTAGGTAAAACATTTTTCATATCCATGATGTTGTAAAACTTTTATATAAGAATTATGAGGTTATCCACATCTATAGAGAAGAACATGCATAATGATGCAATGTTGAGGAAGAAGTTAAAACACTCAAGTGCCAATAGGATGCAGTTGTGGTGTCTTCACTTAGGAAATTAGGCCTCTATCAAAAAATTTTGAGGAGTGAACTAGTGCTCATGAATGGTATTCTCATTACTAGTGAGTCTATTAATAAATTAGAGACATCTATGGACCTCTTGTTAAATAAATGTTAAAAAAATGTGGACCCCCAATAGGAGAAGCTATGGCCCATAAAGTAATTTACAAAGGCCATGGACATCTACCATGTATTTTTTAATAAACTGAGAAATACTATTCCCATTTTTATAGGGTTTTTGTCAATTTATCATGTCAAAGTAAAAATTTTGAAGTGCAACTACTACCTAAGGAACAACAGTAACAAGAATTGGTTGAAAAGTCACTCAATATCAAGGATATTGATAGGTATGTGAAAGTGTTCCAATACATTGAAGAATTGGAAAAAAAAAAGTTCCCAATGAAATCTAGTAAAATTTTAGTTTCTCAGTGATTCGAGGATAGGTTATGGTAGAGGTTAGGGCACTTAAGGATGATCATAAAGTTACAACTGCTCAACTTGATATTTTGATAACTCAAGAAGATAGTTTTCTAAAGTAACTTGAGTACATGAAAATATTGAGAGGTGAAGTGGAAGTTATTACTTTTAATGTTCATATGATCTTCAACTAGTGGGAGGAGCCCAAACACCAAGTATAACAAGTGGGTCACATATGTTTTTATCTATGGAAACTATAGCATATTCCAAGATAAACTATCAATTTAGTTTGGGGTGATATTGGACCTAAAATTTTATAATGATATATTCTAAGTGTTTTGAAGCCATAACACAAAGATGCAAGGGTGTGAGAGTAACACAGAGGACCTTGGCATAGGATAAAATGATGTAGAAAAGATATATGGAATAATAGTGTAGAAGACCTTGGAGTATAAGATTGAGTTTTAAAAGATAAGGGAATGAATAACAAGGAACATAAGATGTAGGACTCAAAAAAGTGCAAGACTAGTACAATGGTATGAAAAGTGTAGGTAGTTGAAAAGTAGTTTGTAGAAGCATTGAATATTAATCAAGTAGAAATCTATCACTAGTACTTGAGAAAATTTAACGCAAAATCAAATATATATCATAGAGAGTATATAGATATTGTTATGTCTGAATCAAAATGAACTTGATTATAATGTCTCACCATGACTTATTTTCTAAAATAGTCATTATCTTGTCATCTATAATGTATTAATGATACAGCCCAAGAATGGGTTAGCTTATGTATAGATACCCCTTAGATTTGATTAGAAAGTGTTATTGGATGTAGATGTTTTGTTGTTATCAAGATAGAGATCTAGATATATTATGTACTAAATGAAGTACCTATGTAAACTTATGAAATGAGATCAATGGAATTAATAATTTGTTAATCTTGATTTGCTAAATATATTTGGTGTTAATTCTAATTTTATGATACTACATAAGTACATAGACTTTGTGAATACATCAAATATATAACTATAGAATGATGTTTGTAATAACAATGATTAAATGTGTTAACTCAAGTGCTTAAGTGATGTAGAGCATCACCTACAACTTATACATATGATTTATTTTTCAAGTTTTGAGTCCTTAGTAGGTTTTCAAGGTCATGATAAGTCTATAGGAGCCAATATAAGGTGGTATAACTTTTTAAATTTTGAATTTGGATCCATTAGGCATTTTCCCACCTAAACAACCAATACAACTATTTGAAATAGTTTGTATTGTATTTCCAAGTATATGGTGTAGTGAAGGTCAAGATATTATGACCTTTTGTCTTAGAGTATTCAATAATGTTTTAGGTTATTTTAAACTTGTTAGGTGATCAAGGTAGTTAAAATACCTTCCTCAACATACAAGAGAGGAAGTTAGGGTAGTTAGGATAATTTTGACACTAAAAATAATTTATAAATATCATTATAGGTAGATTCATTCAATGTATGGGAGAAGGTATAGGTATTTTAATTAGAAGGAATATTGTAAATAATCCCTAAGAAATTGAATACACAAGTTATTTATTTTAAATGTAAACTATAAATAATTTTTGAATTATGTATAAGCAATACTATTAAATGTGTGAATGGAATATGAATAGTGCATTTGAATTAAAAAGATGTGTTGATATATTCGTAAGTAGTTTTATTTTTATTTTTGAAGTTATTTGAAATTTATGAATAATTTTTCATATATTTGTGAGGAAAAAATAGAGATAAACATTGAATAATTGTATGTTCTATTCCAGGATGATTGTATGTGGATATACATAGAGAAGTGGTTTGGCATATATTGAGTGAGGATGTATGTGAATTGGATGAAATTCTTGGAAATTATATTAATGTGTTTATTTTAGCTTTATATTGAATGGAATACATTTTAAAGACTGATTACCTTCATACCCTTTTTGTAGACAATGCTACTACAAGCCTACAGTCAACTATGAAATAATCAAGATGAGAATACATAGTCATAAATAAGGGTTTACATGTTTGGTTAGGATATTTTTTATGTGATATTTATTTTTATTTTTATGTTTTATCAAGTCATTCTAAAACTGAGAGCTTAAGAATCAATAGAAATTGGTAATACTGAAATCTAATACATAGTCAAGACAGGGTACATAGAAAGAGTGTAAAAATAGTGTTAGAAGAAGACAAAAAAGTTGTAAAATGTATAAAATAGTTATAAATAACTTTATTGATCATATTTAGGTAGATTAAATTGGATATAAACACTTAATTATAAATAAAACCCCTCATGGTTGACCTAAAGTAGTTAAAGTCTAGGAAACAAACACATAAAAGTAAGAATGTGCTTGATTATATTATATTAAGGAAGATTTGAAGATAGTTAGGATTTTTAGAAGCTTTAAGTAAGTCATAAAATCCTCAAAAAAACTTACACATTATTTTTAAACCGTTTGGAAGGAATATAAACCTAATATTTACCCTCTTGGGTCAATCAGAATGTAGGAAACCCTATTCTAGGGTTTTGAGAATAAAATGCTTATAATAAAATATTCCACCAAGGGAAAAGGATAAAAATTTGATACTAGTATCTTGAGGGTGTTTAATAATTAATTTGACTAGTTTAAATTTGTTACCATACATGTTTATATGTATATAAGTGACTAAGTGTGTATGGGTACAAAGAGAGGCCTAATAGGCCTAATCTAAGGGATAAAAAATGTTGGAAAAATGGTCAAATGAAGATGATAAGCCAAGAAATATTGTAGAGTCATATAAATCCTTAGAGGGTACTTAGATCAATATCTATTTTATCCTCATGCAATTGTATGAAATTTTACTAGTTAAAAAAGACCCAAAAAAGTTACAAGGTCAATTTGGTGAGAGGTAAGTAGTTGTCAAGGATAAGACAAGAATAGTTGAGAGGTTGGTGAGTGAGTTGAGGATTATAAGGAGATTATAAAAATATATTCTATGTTATTAATAAATATCAAAGAGGATAGATAACTATTGATCCTTAAAGGAGTCATGAACATATGAAGCAAGTATAACCAATAACCAAGGAAAGACTATTTGAGGAGTAAGTTGTTGAGATAAACTAAGATGGTGATAAAATATATGAATGACGTTATAGACATTAAAAACTAAGTGTAGTAAAGGAGATAACAAGGTGTATGTATTAAATAAAACTTGTATAATATAGTGATGAGTAAGTGCAAGTAACATATACAAGTCAAACATATATATATATATATATATATATATATATATATATATATATATATATATATATATATATATATATATATATATATATATATATATATATATATATATATATATATATGAGCTTAGAGAGACACTTTGGCAAAGGTAAAAGGTGAAGTTTTATGAATTTATTATTTTAATTCATTTATGGCCAATTTTATGAATCACTCTGCACCATGTGGTATCAAAGCAAGAGTATTCTAAGGTAAGGTATGATTTTTGATTTTGAATGTGCTAGTTTGTAAATACATAGTGTTGTGTACATGTTGGATGTTATGTTGAGATTGTTGAGTGTATATTGAATTTTATTTTGAGAATATATTATTGTCAATAATCTAATTAATATTGCTGATATATAAAGTGAAGAGGTTTTAGGTATGGAGAGGAAGATGTATATGTGAGAGAAAATTGAAAAAGAAGATAGGTGGCAAAGCTGTTAGCCAAAAAGGCTTAGAGAGAAAGAGAGCCAATGATATCTCAAGAGAAAGGAGCTCATAAGTGAGCTTGAAGAGATTCCTATGGTAAAGGATAAGAGAGAATAATAGTCCCAGGTGAGGATAAGAAGAAATAAATTGACTCCAAGAGAGAGAGTAAAGTGAAATACCAAGTAAATGGTTAAGAAGACAAGATCGAATTCTTGTCAAGAAGAGAAGAGATATTAAGAATGATGAAGGGTTTGATGTGTGAATAGTTCCACTAGAAAAAGATATACAAGAAGAAGATGGAATCAAATAAAATATGGTTAGAGAGAGAAAAAGAAATAGTTAAGATGAAAGAGGTGTTGGCAGGGTTAGAGAAAATCTTAGAATAGATAAGGCCAAGATTCAATGTGTGCATAAAGAAGAAAGTGATATGGCCTATCAAGAAGTTGATGGAAAAGAGGAGAAGACAAAGGATGAAATCAAGGAAACCTAGAACCAAGTTGGAAAATGAGCCTCAAATGTTATTGACTAATGATTTTTTTGACTATTTATATATAGGTGAGGAATTGAAGCATGAGAAACATGTTAGTGAAGACAAAATTGATTGGATGGCTGATTATGGTGACACAATCTTGTGTTATCCTAAAGAGGATGATCCATTAGATGAAGATGAAGAAGAAAGAGGAGTTACAATAGTACCATGCCTCATGACATTCATGAAGGAGGAAGAATTGAATCAAGGAAGTATTAAGGAAAGCAAAAAGGCATCAGGTATTCATTTCCATGTTTATGATGAATATGTTGATGTCAATATTGAAGAAGATGTATTATATGAGAAAATAATGAAACTAATGAACATGTTGATAAAATTACAAGAAGGTAAAATAGTACCAAATGCAATGTTGGAAACATATGATGTGGCAACAAGAAGATATGAGGAAGAAGCACAAGTTGGAGTACTTGACAAGAATGAGTTATCTCAAGCTGGAGTACCTTATTGGGAATGAATGGAAGAACAAAGTGATGTGAATAAGTGGAAAATAGAAAAATATAAGTTATGATAGCAAATAATTTAATAATTTGATGATATAAGTCTCATAAGAGATAAAGAGAGCATCATAGTAGCTAAGATGACATTAGAGAGAATATTGATTCAAGGAGAAGGAGAGAAGGTAGCCAAAGAATAAGTAGGAGTTTAAGAGGAAAAAGGATAACTCCAAGGAATAAAAAATAAGTGGATTTTATTGACATGTTTGTTCTATGTGTAGGTTAATGGAGGCAAATAAATGAGTAACATCTACCCATGATTACAGTAAGAATGCAAAGCAAGAGGAAGAGCATGTTAGAGAGAAACAAAGGAGGAGCTAAAAATCAAAAAGGCCTATATGTTTCAAATAGGCATTGATATCCAAGTGTCCAAGAGCTTGGAAGGAAGATGTTGTAAGGAACCTAAAATACAAAAAAAATATAACTTTTGTGGAAAGTTTCTCTTGTTCCTCGGTAGTATGATGTAGGATCATCACCTACCACTTGTAAATATGATCTATTTTGAAATTTTTGAGTCATTAATATGTTTTTAAGGTCATGATAATTCTATAGGATTCAATATAAGGTGGTATAACTTTATCGAATTTTAAATTGGATCCATTAGGCATTTTCTCACCTAAATGGCCAATTTAAATATTTGAAATAGTTTGTATTGTATCTCTAATTTTGTGGTGTAGTTAAGGTAAAGATATTATTACCTTGTGTATTAGAGTCTTAAATAATGTTTTAGGTTATTTTTCACTTGTTAGGTGATCAAGGTACTTAAAATACCTCCCTCAATATACAAGAGAGGAAGTTAGGGTAGTTAGGATATTTTTGACATCAAAAAGAATTTGTAAATGCCATTGTGGGTAGAGTAATTTAATGTATGGGAGAAGGTAGAGGGGATGGAACTGAAAGGAATATTTTAAATAATACCAAATAAATTTAATACATAATTTTTTTTGAAGGTGAACTGTAGACAATTCCTAAATTCTATATAAGCAATACTATTGAATGTGTGAATGGGATATGAACAGTGCATTTGAATTAAAGAGATGTATTGATATATTTTTAAGTAGTTTTACTTGTTTGTTTTAATTTATTTACAATTTATTAATAATTTTTCATGTATTTGTGAGGAAAACATAGAGATAGATAGCAAATCACTATGTGTTTTGTGTTAAGATGATTGTATGTGGATATACATAGAGAAGTGGTTTGGTATATATTGAGTGAGCACATATGTGAATTGAATGACACTCTTGGAAATTATATTTATTGTAATAAAAACTTAAAATATTAGTTTCTTGCATACCCTATTTGCAGACAGTGTCTTTTTTACTACAGGCCTATAGTCAACTACGAAAAAAACAAGATGAGAATAAAGAGTCATAATGACGGGTTTATATGTTTGGTTAAGTTATTTATTATGTGATATTTATTTATATTTATATTTTGGATTAATTCATTTCAAAAATTAGAGATTAATATTCAATAGAAGTTGGTAATACTAAAATCTAATACGCAGTCAAGACATGGTACATAGAAATAGTGTAAAAATGGTGTTAGAAGAAGACAACAAAGTTTTAGAATGTATAAATGAGCCATAAACAACTTTTTTAAAATAATATTTAGGTAGGTTAAGTAATCAATAAACACTTAATGATAAATAAAATATCTCACAATTGACCCATAACAGTTATAGTCTATGAAACAAATACATAATAGTAAAAATGTGCTTAATTATAGTATGTTAAGGAAGATTTGAAGGCATTTAAGATTTGGATAAGATGTAAGTCATAAAATCCTCAAATAATTTTCAAAATATTTTGAAACCTTTTGAAAGGACTAGAAACCTAATCTGTTTCCTCTCTAGTCACTCAAAATGTAGGAAACCCTATTTTAGAGTTTTGAGAAGAAAATGCTTATAATAAAAGATTCCATCTAGGGAAAAGGATAAATTTTTATATTATTTTCCTAGGGTGTTTAATAACTAATTTAATTTGTTTCAATTTTTTATCTTATTGGTTTATACACATATAAGTGACTAAGTGGGCATGGGTACAAAAAGAGGCCTAATAGGCCTAATCTAAGGGCAAAAAGAAGTTAGAAAAGTAGTCAAAATAAGGTGATAAGCCAATAAATTTTGTAGAGTAATATAAGGCCTTAAATGGTACTTTTATCAAGATATATTTTTTCCTCAATCAATTATATGGAACCATACTAGTTGAAAAGGACCCAAACTAGCTACGAGGTCAGTTTGGTGAGAGGTAAGCAGTTATCAAAGATAAGACAAGAATAGTTGAGAGGTTGGTGAATGATTTGAGGAGTCTAAGGAGAATATAAATATCTATTATAGTTTATTAAGAACCATCAAAGATGATAGATAAATCTTGATCCTTGAAGGAGTCATGAACATATGAAGTATAACCAATAACCAAGGAAGGAAGGACTATTTGAGGAGTAAGGTGTTGAGATGGACTGAGATGGTGATAAATTATATGAATGAGGTTATATAAATTAAAATCTATTTGGAATAAAGAATATAACAAGGTGTATGTATTAAAGAGAAATTGTATAACATAGTGATGAGTAAGTGCAAGTAATAGGTACAAATCAAACCTAGATATCATAACTAAGAAAGACACTTTAGCAAAGGTAAGAGGTGAAGTATGATTTTTTTCATTAATTAATGACCAATTATATGAATCCCTCTACATCACTAAGTAATATTTTTCTATCCACCATCATGTAAAATAAATGATGGGAACTATCTAGGTTGCATTCCTTAGGTGAATAGGTGTGGTCACTCATGTGATATGTTAGTGCACTAACACATTAGCTTCTTACTTCCTTTAGGCAAATGACTAATACTTAATAATGTATAACTAAGGATAATTATAACCCCATGAGTTCTAGTAAGTTGATCCCATGAAAAATGAGCATGGAGATGGTAGTGGCCATAATATTGGCAAAGATCTAGGTGAAAGTAGAAGTCAAAATTGAGTAAGAGTTAGTAGGTTCATGAAGAAAATTAAAATTATCTATTTATAGAATTAGAAGAACCCATTATTTTAATATTTCCTAATCATGATCATTTAATAGGAAATGGAAATATTTAAGGTGCCTTATTAAATTGAGGATAAGCATGAAAAATTAGGAACGGATAAAACTAAACAAAGACCTAACATCTCAATCATTGGGATTAATCCCAAATGAGGTGGTTGTTTATCATTAGGTTGATTTAAAATTAGTAGAAGAAATTAAATACTAGAGAGTCCTATTATATCATTAGTGATTGGATTGCATTTAACATTGAATCCACTCCCATCCTTGAAGTTGTGTCTAAAATTGTTCCATGACTAAATTGGTTTTATCTTCTTCCTTTTGATGTGTTATAAAAAAATTGAGATCTAATCAATTATTCCATTTAATGTTTATACAAATATTATTTAAATGATGGTTGTGAATCATAACCATAATGTACTATCATTTTTTATATAAGAAACAAAGCTTGATATTGTAAAAGGTTGGTAAATTTAGCCCTTAAACACTACCAGATTCATGTCAAGATAACACCTGTTATTCTCCAAGCTTTTAAATTTTGATCATTTGAAATAGTCAACACAATTGAGTATCAAAAATCTATTTATGTTGAGCCAAAATTTCACATTTCCTTCCTACTAGTTTTGTCTTGATGGCTTTATAAAGATATTTATTTGATAAGTAATCTATGCAAATAAGTTTTCTAATGTTATTGGTATGAAAGTAGATATACAATTATATTGTGAAACAACTAATTTAATTGGATTTGAGATCTCATTTTAATTATCTTGATGCTTACATTAGTCATATTTTTTAAATATATGTAGTCTTATCTACTATCTTTATTTTGAATAAAGTTATAGATTTCATGTTCATAAATATTTCTTAACATGGTACTATAGTTTGTGTAGTAGCTAGACTTGATGCTCAATGATTTTATTATAGCTAGAATTTATTTAATTTATGAGTATTAGAGGACCTATCTTAATCAAGGTATTAATATCTTTATACCCTACTCTTTATCTACATTTTATATTTTTTAAATAATAAAATATCTACCTATTACATTGTAAATAACCCCTTTGTAGAAGAACCAACTACAAGATCATAAATATCTTGAGGAAATAAATTAAACTTTCAATTGAAACAATCATAACCTACCTATGTTATATCATTTTGAGTTTATTAAACCTTGGATCCCTAGTAGGTCCTTAAAACAATGGATCTCTTTGTCCCATGAGTTGTTAACTAATTTTATTCAATTAGATTAGTTAATTCTTAATTGTGTTTGAGTGAGTCATAATTTTAGCCTAACAAAAATTATTAAGGTGATGACCATTTCCTATATGATGTAGCTAATTCCCATATAAGTGTTATAAATTAAAAACATTTATCCCTAATATAGTAGCAATTTGAAATGACTCAACTATCATGAGTTAAATTTATGATATTTAATAGTGTCTTCTTGCGCTTTGTCACAAAATAAAACTATATCTCAATTTTAAAAAAAAAAATTTTAGAGACATTATCAAGAACTATATTTAAATTTTATTTATAATTTTTGACATTATACAAGGAAATAATTTTATTTTTATATAAGACCAAAATATCAACAATCCTATACTACAAGGTATTAGTATTATCCAAACCATACTAAAATGTAATTCTAATGGACAAATTTTGTAGTTTGATTGGCATGTGAGTCTCAAAATCATATGTGATATTGAAAGGATATAATATTATTCTAAATTTAACTGAGGTTTTATTAACCCAAATTACTTTAAAAAAATTATATACCAATTCCTCTTGTTTCTATAAACAATTATTTTCATGATAAAAATAATATTTTTGTTTGTTAACACATCTTGACCATTTTCATCAAGGTATTATCTTAATGAATTATTATAAATTATTGACTATTTCCACAAGAATTAAAAATATTCATTTTTTATGAACTAAGGTACATTATTATAAATGATCTTAAATAAAACACAAAATGATTTAAAAAAATGATTCTAAAAAAGTGATTACGTTATATTATAGAACTCACAAGGGAAACAAATTTAGGTCATTTCATAAACTAATCAATTTTAATTAAAATATATCTATGTCCATTTGAATCAAGAGGATGGACATCATAAAAAAAATAGATTCTCCACTAGGTAAATGCATTTTATGAATTCTCCAAATTCAGTGGCATAACACATAAGTGATCCCTCCCTACAAATAATTGAAAAGGAATACAATATCTAACCAAATGATAAGTTTATTTAAATATATTTGACATTTATTACCCTATACATATAATTTTGTATGCATTATTATTTGAAACATAATTTACAATATATACACCCTCATAAAAACTCATAATAGCCTATTCACTTTTATCATGTGTTAATAATAATCATATGATACTATCCCTACTCCTAAAAACGTATTTTTTTCAAGTGAAAAGAAATTAAAAATTTTAATCTTAGATTAATTATTTATTATTAATTAATTAGTTTAAGTGTGATTATATAGATACAACACTAAATTATGGTACTAGTCATCTTAAAATAAGAAACAATTCCAATCTTGCATCTCAAGTCTAATGTTGATTTTTTTGTAATGTCCTTACCTTTCTTGGTTTAAAAATGATTTGTATTATATATCTTTTCATTGAAGTCAAGAATAAAAAAAATTAAATTATACAAATCATGTTGAGCAATGTGTTTCTCCAATTCATATCCTTTGATCATTTTGTAAGTTTCAAATTTAAGGTCAAACTCTTGTATCTTGAAAATCCATTTCAATAATTTACTTTCCAAAATTGCTTCTTTACGAAAGTATGAAAAAATAAGTAAATTAGATTTTTAAAAAATATTATTTTCCATCAAAAAATGCTTATACTTACCCAACTTTGAAATCAAAGAGAATACGAACATCTCGATCATAAGATACCTCATTTTGGCATCTTTATGTGTTTGACTCATGTACCCTATGGGTCTCTCTTACATGTTTTCATGGTATTATAATATTATAATTCTTATGTATTCATAATTTTCATTCACATATTATTTTAGCAAATTTTTTATTTAATGATCTAAATAACCAAAACACTAAGTCTAATCAACTTTTATAATATGTGTCTAAATTAAACAAATATAATTATAATATAAGAATATAATTTATTATTTTTAATTTAATATTGATGTAAATTTACTAAAGTATAGGGTATGTATATTATTTAGACTCTATTTAGGTCTATGATATTGTTTAATCATAAAAATACTCTATAGGAGCTTTCTGTTGAATGGGATTAGGGAATGAACTATGAAAACAAACAGGACAAGACTAGTTTTAGATGGACACATGTGGTGGTTATATTTATTCATGATATTCTAGATTCATCTAAGGTGTTTTTTTAGGTCAATGAAAATTTGGATCATTTGTCCTAATTATATAAATATCTCTTATATATTTATATTTCTTTGAACCTACATGAGGAACATTTTTTTATCTCCTTGCTTCAAAACCCGAGCTTTCACTTTGGAGACTAATGTGACTTGTAAAAATGAGTTATAATGGATGGTATAATCTAAACTCAACCACACCATAGTAAATGTATAATCACTTCCTACATTCCAATAAAAATATGGTTCAAACTACACTTAGTTATCCCACCTAGTTATGTGTTTATAATCGATGTAATACTAACATGCCATCTAATCTTATGTATAGATTTCAACAATTCAAAAATTATAATATTGAATTTGAAATTATATTAATTTTTTTATCAAGGCATATTCCTTTAATGGGTTTTATATTTTTAATCTTTATAGAAGTTCCTCTTAATGTGAAAATGGATAATAGATGTCCTCTTGATGAGTGCTAGATAGGACTATGCTTAGGTATGGTATACTTATATTTCTAACTCCTTAGGAAATTTATATTTATAGAAGTTCCTCTTAATGTGAAAATGGATAATATATGTCCTCTTGATGAATGCTAGATAGGACTATGCTTAGGTATGGTATACTTATATTTCTAACTCTTTAGGCAATTTTCCTTCCGATTTGACATGTGAAGCATATATAAAAACTCATATGAATGATTTTAATTTTTTAAGTCATTAGTTAAATGGTGCACTAAAAATTCCAACCAAGGAAAATGTCTCTAATAATCAAGTTCATCTGATTATGATTAAGGTGTCTATAAATTTGTAAATAGTGATCTAATATTAGGAGACAATGTGAGTAAGATAATAAGTTGTTCAATAATATATTATGGAAACCTTATTTATCACTACTAATAATTTGGTAATGTTAATCCCATATCTATGAGAATGGTTAGGAGAGAGTGTGAGCAATATCTAGTTGTGTATGCATAAGTCATGTATACTAAAACATGGATAAAATTGAATTTATCTGGTGTCTTATTCCAAATATGACTGTATAACTTTTATCCCATTTTATTATAGTAATATAATTTCTATAGTAAAAGGATAGATGGTTATACCTTGAGTGTAACCATGGTTGGTTTATTCACATAGGTTATGAGTGTTGTGCTTGCTCCATGAAAAATGTACAATGAAATGTATAAATTAATTTTAACTTATGATATAAAATTTTAAGTAAAAACATTGAAAATATTTTAAATTAAAATGACAAGGTTTGAACACACCTATATACATGTGAACCAAGTTTCCTTTAGAAGACAATGGAATGGGGTGATTATGCCCATTTGAGATTTCAATGTTAAAACCATGGTTTAAGTTAAATATGCCCCAAATATCATTGGAGATAAAGAAGTGTTTAAATTTTAAGTCACATAGAAAATTAACCACACTTATCATTATATTTTCTTGTATAAAATGGGACCCACCATGGCTTTTAATAATTCTAATAATTTGACAATCTATGTTTTTTCTAAATCATCAACTACAAATATATTATATGATTCAATATGATAATACAAGTATGATTAAGTTTAACTTGATTAAATATTTTTATATAATTCATTACATATTCCATGTATATACCCCTAATATAATAAGCTATGTAATTTTAGTCATATAATATGTGCTAAAATATCATAATATACATGAATTATTCACATATGCTATGCATACACCTCCAAACTGATAACCTATGTAAATTAAGCCCTATAATCTAGATAATAATATCCTAAATTTTTTGAAATGTCACTCTTAATATTATAAAATATCTAACATATGCCTCCAATATGTGTCAAATTTTTCATAATTTATGTAAATCTATAATTAGTTATGCAAATATATATTTATTTTTATAAATGTATAATAATTTTTTCCCAAAGTCTAGATTTTATGAGCTCAAAAATTGAATATATTTATTTAAAATCCATAATATTTAATCCAAGCCCATTGTGTATGCACCTATTTTGAAGGGTGGTATGTATCTTACGACTTACTCACCTTAAAATAAAAGAGTTAATACACATCATGTTATAATGAAAAAAATTAAGCATGTAACAGAATTAAATTATGTAATTATAGTAATATTAATTCATTTGAGCATATATGAAACATATATCCTAAGACATACAAGTGACATGTCTACGCAGATAAATAAATAAGGCATGCAAAAAATAATCATAAAATTAATAATTAAAAAATAATTGAGTAATAACTATGAATGTTCTATATCATGGCATCACACAAAAGAAGAATAATGTGTGATATGGATTGTGGCATCACAAACTAAGCAAACAATAATAGATATATCCACATAAATACCATAGAATCTTACATAATTTTATGTTCATTTCACACATATGAAATCAAATAAACATACATAATAACACATATTTTCACACATATTAAGATTCATAAAAATTAATAGTCATGTAGATAAATATTTAATGTCATGCGAAATAAGATTCACACATAAACATAGTCACACAATAAACACATAATGTCATGTAGAACAAGATCCATGCATAAGATGAGTCATAAAATGAGGACCCATTATCATGTAAATTTAGATTCATATAGATAATGAGTTACATAATTTAATACACACTCAAGTCTCACACCATGTAACACAAAACATCTATAATCATGCATATAACAAGGAATTATAATCTATATAATCAATGTATGGCATAATTTCATATATCAAAATATAATATCTATATAAATAACACTCTAATTATTAAAATTAAGATAAATTCATGTGTAATAAATGTAAATACCTCAATGTGATAAATGGAAATAGTGACATAAATATGTAACCTATGAAAATGTACTAATATGACCCTAGTGTAAGCATGCCCCCAAATTAGGAAAGGTAGACTCTAGGTGAAATAATATCTTGCATCTAAATATCCATATCATATGTATCTTGTATGTATTTAATCTCATTCATGTATAATTTTAAATGCACATGCATAAAAAAACTGGATATATAATCTACCATAATTAGTAATCTATAAATATTTAGTGTAAACTAGCAATACATGTCATTTATAGGTCTTATTTTTTTTTTTTTTTTTAATATTTTTATTTTTTTCTAATTTTAAATATAAAACACATTTTTATATTCAATAAAGGCCATGTGGAAATACTTAAAATAAAATAATGAGATGGATCCAAAATTTCCATAGCATACGTTAAGACATAATACACACTAAGACTATTAGTATAGCAATTTGGAGGAAGTGAAGGAAATAAACATGCCCCCACTATATATGTGAATTAAAGCATTATAGCTCAAGAGAGTGTGTATATATAAGAGGACATATGCCCCAAATTTTTAATACATAGTGTATATGCTCTTATCATAATATGTATGCATAAATTTACATGATAATTTAAACTCAATGTATGACATAACACTTACAAATAGTCCATAGGGATGAGCAAGATGTATGTTGTAAAATATTGTGCACTAGGATGAGGTTGATGTAAATTATGTATCATAGAGATACATAATGTATATATGTCATGGGTGTCTAAATTATTATAAATAATAAAAATGAAAGTGTTAAGTGTAAAAAAATTCAACGGATATAATAATGATCAATACGATAACATATGTAATCATGGTTTAACATATGAGAATATAGATAATGAGAAACCCAAAAAACATGGAAAGGGAAGAAACAGAATTTAAGGAAATGTACACTAGAATATGCTCCTATCAATAAAATATCCCATCAATGGAATGATCATATGTATGTTCTACATCACAATATAGACACTAAAATATGGTATTAGATAATTAGAATTGTCAATTTTGACTTATCTTCACCTCACATGACATGTGCATACACACATGACTCTTATTCAACATTATTTCACATCCAAATGCTCTCCATGAGTGTGACCTTCCAATTTTATATAGTCACATATAGGGAATCCATAGTTAATTTATAACCTATTAAAAATAATATACAAACTATTTTCAAATCATCACATTAGTATTCTTAACTTCCAACTAAATCTATTAGACTTGAAGTGTTATATAATTTTGTACTTATCCAAATTTAATAGACTCATCCTGCACCAAGAAATGGTTAATTTTAAAATTAAAATCCTTTTTTATGGGTCATCTGATGTGTTTCTCATGTCATTGAAAAGATAATCTACATGAATATTTTCATATAAATACATAATAGTTTGAAGCCTATTCCCAATTATCATTCATAAAAGATACATATATAGACTTCTACACATTCAAATGGATTGCCCTATCACTTCTAATTTGGTTATCAATCATAAGAACTAGCTCTTATAAAAATATGAATCACCTCAATCCAAGTAAATTTTCCATTTTCCAAGTGTTAAAATCTAGTTTACACGTTTCATTTATTAAAGGATCACTAGTACACACATACACCTAATAGGGAGAATTACATGAAATTTTACTTCCCTCTTCAAATTATTAGATATGTAGGAATCATTGAAACATTCATTAAGGAGTTTTTGGGTTCAAATTATCCTACCATTTCCCCCATTTTTTAGTTTAATCTAGTTTCAAAAGTGGACTTAAGTTTTCAAAGAGAGAGACAAGTATAAGGATTGGTAGACATAGTGAGTTGTTGGCATCGCATAGGAAGATGGTATTTATGTAGGTGAAATTATCTATGCCAAAATTAGATTTCCAAAAAATTAGGTGATATTATTTTCAAATAATGGATGCCTCCATATATCCTATAGTGTCTGGGTAGTTTTAAGACCCTAATTTTCAACAAGTAGTTTTGTGACAATAATCTATGCATTTCCAAAATTTGTGCCAACCTTTGTGACTAACATATAGATAATAAAATATTTTTATAACTCTCATATATTATTTAGGTCTTTTATATTTATATAAATTACATTTCTCAAATTATATTCTATATTTTTTATTCATAATTATTTTTGTTACTATATTCCATATAATTTGAACTAGTTCATAGTTATATCGTATTAGATCATATAAATAAATTATAAGATAAAACATAATGTTAAACCTATTTATATACCAAACACATTAGGGTTTGATATTTATACTTTAATTATAATTATTTCCCTCATCATAGGTGTAAATTTGATGTCTTTCTTCCTTTTCCCTAGGGTTTCATGTTTGTTATCCTATTAGGCCTTCCTATACTAAGATTGTTTCTTGTTTGGATGGTATATAATCCAAAATGACTATTTTAAAAATGCTCAATTGTTTTTTTTAGTTGTATTTATTTGATAATTTTTTTTTCATCAAATTTATATATGTTTTTTTTCATAATTAGGGTTTTTCTACTTTTAGTAAATTCAAATTAGAATGCAACACGTATATCTATTTTTGAAATAATTTTTGGTTTTTTTATCTATAGTTTTTAAATTAAACCCCTCTTTTATTTCAATTTTTTATTAGATAGGTTGGTTCTAGATTTAACCCTTATCATGTCACATTTTTTATATATTAATATTTAGTGTTTTATACTCTCTTAAACATTTTAGAATTTCATATCTAAAATTTATTTATATACCTGATTCATATTTTCCATTCTTATATATTTTATTTTATCTTAGGGATGGGATTTTTTTCTTGTGTTATTTATATCTTTGGGTTTGTAAATTTCAAAATGAGTGACCAATATGAAACCTCTAATAGTCATCACATTTGTATTTCTTATTTTCTATCATTTAATACCTTATTCTTATGATAGTGAATAGATTAATGAACAAGCTTGCATGATTAATGATGCTAATTATATGAATGAATATTTTAATGATTATAATTATGAATATCAAGAATATTGGTATAATAGTGATCAATATAGATAATTATAATAATAAATATATGAGGTCGAAAACATTTTTCATATATTAGATAAAGAATAAAGTAGAATTAAGTTACACAATGTCCCTAGCATGACACTTACAAAAGAAGATACAATAAATCCATGTATAGATTATATACATAGAGATGATCATGATATTTTTCCTTGGAATGTCACTTATAAATGGAATGATGATTCTAGTAATATAAAAAATATTGACATCCATTTTCTCAATGAGAATGTGATACTAGATCTTATGTTGAAATGAAAAATGACGTTATTGCTTCAAAAGAAAGTGATATTCCTTTCTCTTCTCTTCAAGTGACATACATTTTAAATGGATGTGATGTTTTTATATCCTCACTTGAAATTAAATATGATAGTATTCCTCACCCTAATAAAAATAAATGTGAAAATATATCTTTACATGAAGCTTGTATTGAAACATAATGTGATGGAATTTCCACTCTACTTTAGAAACAAAATGTGAAGATAATTCCAAGTTATGTAATGATTTTTCCATTAAATGCTATTTAAATAAATTTAATGATATTTGTGATGAATTTATTTTACCTATGTTCATGATAAATATTGAGTTAATACCAATTAATCAATATTTCCAAGCCAATATCATTCTTACTAAACATGTCATTTCTAAGATGCATGCCATAGGTGACCTCCAAAATCATTTATTTCTCTCAATTTAAAATCTAGGTCATGTGGTGATAATATGAATGAGAATTTCATCTTATGAAAACATATAACATGAATCTTATTCAATTATAATTATCCAAAATAGTTTTTAATGCTTAATTTCTAATTATTTGATGGACATGGAGATCCTAGTAGTCACCTAACTATGTAAATTATTTTTATAAATGTTCAAATGATAGATGAATACTATAAAAATATTTACATAAAATTATAGAAGAAGAGACCTCAGATTGTTCTATAGTCTACTTAGTGGATTTTTACCTTAATTTATGAAGTTTGAAAAAAAAATTACCTAATTTTTATACACAAAAGTTTACTATATTCACACTAGAGCATCTCCAAAGTATAAATCAAGATAATGATGAGATTATTAAATATTGCTCTTAATTATTTAATATTACATTACATTATTTAATATATCAAGCCTTAGATTCAAAAAAATAATTTATCTTTAGAAAGGGTTGTATGTCTCTATGTAAGTATCACTTTACAATTATCTTCCTTTGAGAGACTTTATATGGATGTTTTCACCTATGCCCCTGATCTCAATTCTAAGTGACATAAGGAAATAAGTGGAGAAAAATATCCATAATAAATTAGAATCAATAAAATTTTAAAGAAAAAAAATTCAATTAAGGTCCTTAATAAAAGACAAGAATCAAAGGACATGGTTTATAATGAAAAAAATTAATTAAGTGCACCTATTGCAAATAAAAAACATTTTAATTTTGATATTTTAAAAGATAAACTAGGTGATATTTTTCATAAAATAATTAATAATAAGATAATAAAATTAATTCATAATTTTTATCACCCTCCCCATTACTTAAAACAAGTGGAGACAAGATCATTTTTCAACTATCATTGTATCGATGGGAATTGAGACAATGTTTTTTATGAATTATAATAAAATATTGAGAAACTTATGGAAATAGGGATTATTACATATGGTAAAGTTGATCAATGGTAAACAAGGTCCCCCTCTCCATATTCTTCTAATACTCATCCTTGGAAGACTAATATATCCTATGACATTCCTACCAAGGAGCCAATGGCCCCTTGGGATTATACAGGAGGTAGCATTAAGAGAATATATATTTTTATCTCATAGATTAATGTCTACCAATAATTTTATATCAAGGAACCAAAGGTCATTCAATCTCTTATTAAATGTGAATATAGAGAAGTCATTGTTATAAATAATAAGAATCAATGAAACACATGTACAAATGGATTTATTAATTACTTTGGACATAATGATTGAAATATAAAAAATATATATATTCATGAAAATGACATGGGGAATCTTAATATACCAATTTATCTTTATCATAAGATATTTGACACATTATTATATTTAATGAAGGTTATTCCTGACGGCAATATCACACTGAGACAATCATGATTACATAAAATGAGAGAAAAATTTGATGACAATAATATGAGTATCTATCAAGATGGTTTAATTAAATATAAAAAATATAGGGAAAACAAAAAAAGGGATATAGTTAAATCATATCCAACACAAGTATAGGTACCAAATATAAGTTAATAAATTAAATATCAAGGAAATAAATAAGTAAACAAAATTACACAATAAAATCATAAAAATAAACCATTAAATATTTTCAAGGGATAGATACATCATTAAGTTTCAAATATTTCAAATGATTTTTATTATTCACAATTTTTACCTATGATTGGTTAACCAAATAATTTTTACACACTCCATACAATTGTTGTTAGTTATTCTACACATATGCATTATGCCACCTCTTAAGGTATACCCCATTGTGATTACTATGTTACTCCAAGTCTAAGCAAGAATATGATCATTTTAAATGTTTTTAGGATTATCTTGGATAGATAAGTTCCTTGTAGTGCCATATTTAGTACACATATGTGTCAAATATATACATGGAAATTAGGCGATCATGGTTTTGGTGTTCCATATTAATATCCTATTCAACCATAAGAATTTCCTCCTCCACCCCCATCACCACAAAAATAACTTATTTCACCTATTAAAGATCATTATATATATGTATTTACTTTAAATATTCAATTTTATCCTTCAAATTCAATTATACAACATACTAAGATTCATTCTACACAAACATCATTAATGATAATATTTGACTTTCCTATATGATAATTGTTACAATGACCATTATATCATAGGGTTGTTAAGGCATAAAAATGGCCATTTTATAAATTATAATTTCATAATATAATGTTATATATAGCTCAAAATTTTCCACAGTGAACACAAGCACATGCTTCTCCTATAATATAACAGATTTCACAAGATACTATGTTATATAGTCACTCATCATACACATGATTTGATGGTTCATGATTCAAAGCTAGATATAGTTACATATAACACTACTCATTGACAATCATTAACCATTCCCATTATTGATAGATGACCTATACATTATAATCCCCTTGATGTGGTCATTAATTATCTTTTTAACATTTGTTCAAAATATTTTAAAAATTAAAAAATATATCAAAATATTCTAAAAATTAGGGCCTAAGCATTAAATTTTTGTTAGTTTCCATGATGTTATTTATGCTCTTTATCACATTTTTTATATATTACATATAAAATTTTATATGTACATTAATTTATTTTTATAAATGAGTAATATTTAATAAATACATACTACACATGATACATGGATGCACAGATGCAGGATATTCCTATACCTAGGGGCCATGCTAATGTTAGAGGAATCACATTCAATATCTTGAATTGTTATAGTTTACATATTTATATGAAATTTTAATTTATTATTTTTACTACATTTATTTCCTACACATGTATTGTTACTAATTATATTCTTTGTAGTGCTACATTTCATATAATTTTTACATTCATATATTATGGAATGACATAGATTGATAGTGTAGACTAGTTACATTTTTTATATGTTTAATTGATGTTTTTTAAGTATAAAACACCTATAAAATACCATTAATTTTTTATCTCTTTTTTCTTTTTTTCAAATCATGACTAAATGAGTAGTTCATTGACTCTTGGTTAGCCTTGACAACCTCATTTATTATTTTATTTTTACATTGTTCTTAATGAAATTTTACTTCACATTATGTCCTATATTAGCACTCATTTATTATCTATTATACATAAATTATTCACTACCATACTCCTATCATTAAATAAAATCACTTGAAAAATTGGTAAGTCCTCATGGATAAGATTCCTAAACCATCTTATCAACTTAGAGATCGGGTTCCTATCATGGACCTATGGGTTATGGAACCAATTTATTATCTAATTATGATAAATTAACCTAGGTCCTCTATCAAACCTTAATAACTTATTGGTTTAGATTTTTAATATCTTATATTAAATAGTTCCATACCATATAATATTCCTATATATCATTCTTTCATTGTGTTTTTAATTTCTTGCCTTTATTTCTCGTTTTAAAAGGCAATCTAGGGTTGAGTACTAATACAAGGTGATTTTGACCCTTAACATTTTTAGTTCATTGATGTATAAGTTTTAACATATAAAATCCCATTGATTATTTTATGATTAATACATTTTTAAATGGGTAAAAAATATTAATTTAATAGGTATTTTACTTATTTTAGGTCTACTTAGGTACCCTATTTCCAAACAAGTTTTATATATTCTTCCACATGTCCTTGTGTCCTCAAGGAAACATAATAGTCATGCATATTGGTTAAAATATATTTTTGTACTTTAGGATTACTAAAATATTTTAGGGTAATCAAATTATTCTATACCAAGTAGTACTTTTTATCCATTTCTAATTTAAATATTAGTATAAATACAACTTTAAACATTATGCAAACCCAAAAATAAACACATTCCACTACCTCAAATTGATAGCAGTGTTAGGGTACTTAATAAATAACATAATACCATTCCATATATGTTAATATTTATTAGACTTAATCTCTAGACTTTGAGGATCTTAATACCATTTTCAATGATCTATCTAAATCTTATTATTATAATACTACCACATAATTCTTATAAGAGATGGTTCTTTACCGATTTTAGTCTTGAGGATAAGTGTAATTATTATTGTACTAAATAGGGATAAGTATGTCCCAATTAAGTACCCAACTTATGTCATAAATACTATATACAATCCATCACATTCTAAACTTAATAGCACTTATTATTTTTAACTAAAAATATGCATACGTATCTCTATAACTATTATTCAACCTTCTAGGTTCTACTAATTTTTTACATTATTAGAAGATCCCTAAATACGGAAGGTTTGAGAATGGATAAAAAGTGGAGATTTTTAATATATTTCAAACTACCATAAACTTACAACCTAGATTTATAATTTCATTACACTTGAAAAATACTAGTTAGGGCTCTACCCTTTAATCTTAGACCTTTTGATTACTGAAAGGCTCACATTCACCATCTCATTGTGCCTAACTTCTTATCTTATAGTTTGAAACTATAATTATGATGACATATATCACATTTACACTAAAAAAATATTAAAATATGGGTTATATCATTCACTATTAGTTGCATACTTTTATTTATTTTATATCTTGTTGCATACTATTAGCTGCATACTTGCACTTTCAAAGGGATAGTAGCATTGATTCTAGTGTCTAGTTTCCTTATCAAGTGGTTGTACCTAAAAATTCATCCAAATTTAAAATATTTTAAATGTATGGATTAGCCTACTTTTATTATATAGCCCTTTCATGATATATTTTCAAAAGGTGTGATATAAATATAAAATAAATATCATTCATCATTATCAAGCACACATGTAATGAATACCAAACAAACACCTTTCAAGCTCATTCAATAAATTATATAATTGGTTTATAATATAATTTTATTTTATATTTAAATATCATTCATAATATTAGTCATATTATAGGTTTTAAACATTAAAAAACATCCCATGAATGTTATTTTCAAGTTACAAGCTAGATCATTACATGCCCTTGTGTATAGCATATTGAATCCTTGTGCACACACGCAAGCCCACACCTTGGGGATAATTACATATGTATAAGGCCCTATTTGGAGTATTTTATACGTAATAACCACTAATTTACATAGGATTCCTTATGTTTATTTCAACATCATGAAAAAACTAACCCATTTTTGGCAAGATGACCTAACTTAAGGTGAATATTTAGGGTTTGAGATATACATAGTCATATAGAGCCTATGAATAGGATATTTATACATAAACATAAAGGTGATAAAATTCCAAAAAAAATACAATTAATTACTCTAAAATATAGTGAATATTTTGTGCATGATAGTTACATTGATAATTTGATAGAAGCACATATGCAAGTGTCTATAGGTCAACATAATTATCCATAGGTCAACGTAAATTTACAGGCCTCCAAAAATAATATTTAAAAAATATGGTGATTGGGTCATGAACATCAACCAACCTAATTCTACCTCTATAAAAATCACATCTGCCTACACATATGCAAATAAGATAGGTATTATCCCATATTTTGTATTATAATTATCAAATTATTAATTAACATTGTACATTCTATATTTATTAATTTTGTAGATTCTTTATATTTGTGATATTTAAATATGTTTAACTTTCATACTTTTAAATAGTTTTATTCATCCATTTGGTTGGGATATTATACCCTTTAACCCTAACACACCTTTCTTAAAAAGGGTTAAACATTCAGTGAAACTAAACCCTGTGTCTTCTCATGCAAATCCTAGATTACTTTAGGGTTTTTAGGCTCCTAAGGTTTTTACTTGTATTTATTCACATTTTTTCCTATAATTTTTATGTAACCTATGCATAGTCCTATATTAATTTTAGTCTTCCTATTGAATAGCTTTATCTACCCCTTAGACCACCTAAAATGTATGAAGTTAATACCATGTCAAATTTTTTTTAATAATGAGAGTGTCAATAATGAAAATGATCAAAAAAATGAAAAAAAAACTATATAAGATTAATATAATCATAAGGATAATTAAACACATAAAAAAAAATTAGTGTTATTAATTATATCAAGAACAATTTAAATTTATCGCATTATTTTGAAAGTTCATTCATGAAAATCCTAAGGATCTCCATAAGATCCTTAGTATTATATTAGAAACTCAAAAATTAAAAGTTTTTACTGAATTAAAAATGTTATCTATTGATACAAATATTGTTGTTATAGGATATGCCTATAACATATCCCTTATAACTTCCCTCCCCTCGATCATAACATTGCTTACTACATCTAGTTGGGGCATGGGATATGTTTTCAAATTATCATTCCCTAATAATCAAACAATTATTACTACATAATCCATGGGAATAATTAATGATTCAACTAAACTACTTGTTTCAATGCCTACATCAACAAAAGTGGTGTTTTCATCCCCTTTGATGGATTCTAAAATGTCAAATCTAAATCCCAATGGTTCTATCATGCAAACTGTTATCCAAGTTATTTAATATTTTGAAGTTAAGGTTATTAAAAAAAATAAAAAATTATTTGAAATAAAATCATTCTATTGATTTAGAATATATATTACATAATCATATAGTCCATAAGATATTTTTTACACCATTTTCCAACTATTTTTTTTGCACCAAAGTTCACATTTTATGATGGCAAGAGTGATCCTAAACATCATATTCAATTTTTATATGCATCATGCATTGATCATACTTCAAATGATAAAACTATGACTAAGTTATTTTCAAGGAGGATAAATTAATATTATTTAATATGGTTATATGGCTTACCAATCCAATCAGTGAAAGCATTCAAACCTCTAGCATATTAGTTTCTAAAAAATTTCTCTATAAACATCACTAAAAATATATCATATGCAAAAATTGATCAAATCAAACAAAAAACTAATAAAAATATTAATGATTATGTTTTGAGGTGCATAAAAATGTTATCCAAAATGATAAATCCAATGGAGGATAAAGAGCTTCAAACATCTTTAAGAAAATTTTAAACATGTCATTACATGAGTCTATTGTCCTTAAGAATTTTAAATACTTTGATGATTTATGCCATGTTTTTTGAGATCATGAAATGAAATTTTTTTATTTAATAATATTAAGTATATATCAAATACATTGACTACATCTACTACCAACTTTTATATCAAGTTATAAGATAAAACCTATATAACTTAAAAAGGAAGCAACCACAATGGTTAATGTAGTATCACATTAGCCTAATCAGCCCATCTTATTTAATGCACATAAGGGAAAATTCACATATTTACATGAGTATCTAGTTTTTTTACTTAATAAAATTATGGAGCATCATCTCATATCTATCTCTCTCCTCCTATAGAGGTTGACACGAGTCTACCTCTACCAAAAGGATATGATGTTAACACATATTATGACTATCACTAAGGAATAGGATATTATACAAACAAATTTTAAACATTTAAACATAAGATCCAATACCTTATATATAATCAAAATATAACCTTTGATGATCCTTGAAAGGATTGAGGATCATAACCTGGTGACCATCAAAGCTAGAATATATTAAACAATCCATTACAAGATCATTGTAAGAAAGATATAGAAATAAAAAAAGGAATATAATGCACATAATATTCCACCATATTATTGTAACCCATTATATGTGATAATTTGGACATTTATGCATAATATAACTCATATGGTTAAAATGACTTCTACTACATTTGATGTGAATGAAATTATGAATGACGATTTAAATCTCTACTCATTATTTATTCGATCATACTTTGATCATCAACATATACAAAATGTTTTGATTTATAATGGTTCTAGTGATATTGTGTTTACCATGATTTTACCCAAACATTTGGGATATAAACATGATGATTTATACCATTTGTCAAAAATATTCAGAGCATCCAATGGGACATCACAAGAAGTTATTGATGAGATTGCTTACCTTTACAATTTGGTCCAACACATGTGGTAGCTACCTTTTATATTATACCATACATTAGATTATTTGACATATTATTGGGATTACTTGGATAAATTATATTCACATAGTACATTCCACATTTTAGGGGTACATTAAATACATTCATTCCAATAAGGTAATTAGAGTTCCTAGAATATCATATGAACATCAACTGGAACAAGAGAATTTTATTCTAAGACAAGTAATAATTAAGCCTACTAAGGCTAATAATGTATGAAATTGTAAGAATTTTTTTATCCCCTTTCCTGTATAATTGATACTTAAGAGACTGTTTCACCATAGATACATAGTGGACGCCACAATGTCTTCATTTACACCTACATGGTCCACTTAGTTTCTAAGAGTAAATAAATCTATTCCAATTACATCCTCACCAAGTAAACTAAAAATCTCTAAAAAATAGATTCCAAAAAATACTATTCCTTATATTACCTCTTCATGTCCATATAGTCCTATGAGACATACATTGAATACCATTGATTCTATAGTTCTAGATATAACACCTATGTAGGCTGCTTAGAAATATCACTAGTTTGATGTACCATATTCTAAGTTTGGATCTTATTATGAGCATAAATTATATGGGATCATAGGTTAGACCCTTTTCCTTCCCAAAAAATCAAAAAATCTAAAACAAAGTCAAATATTGTAAATAAAATACAGAAACATTTAAATACATAAAAAATGGAAAACATTATTTAGCATACACAAGTTTATAGATCCTTGGAATCTATGTTGTTTAATTTATATTAGTAGATAACATAAAATTTACTTTATATACATATATATGTTTCATGTATAATTGAGTGTGATAAAATCATACACCAGACCCATGATACTTGCACATACATATGTTGGACCTTTCCTCTTTCCATGTGGCATATTACATTAGGGGAATTTGATTATTTAATCATGGTTGACTCAAATTATATTTTATTATGATCACATTTATATTATAATTTTTATCTTATATAATAATTCTTACACATGCCTATACTCATGTTTACATCTTACACCATGTACTTGATATGCTATGTTATAATTTTTTTTTGTTAACACATATATGAAAAGACTAGTATGATATTCTTATGTTGGTTGCTTAAACTATATTTAATCAAGTTATTACTTCCTTGAGTATACTTATTTCTTTATATTATCTTGATTATGTAAAATTTCTATATGTTCATTGCTTGTATTTCTATGTGCCACTAATTATTACTTATTTTTATGTGGATATTTCAATATTTCCTCCCTTGAGTGTGCAACATTTAATCATGCCCTTTGTTTGTTATCTCTATAGACCCTTTTTTTTTTGACATTGAGTACTCTTTTATGTGTTATTTAATGATATTTTAGCTTCTATTTTTATTTTCTATATATTTTCATGATCTATATGATGCATCTTAGGGCTTGTTATGATAACATACTGTGAGCTTCATTGATATATCTTTAGACATTCTACTCCTATATGCTACATGATTCATATATACATAATACAATTACCTTATCATTTTAAGGTAAGATTACTACCATATTACATTCCCCTCACCTCAAAATAGGGGTCATATTAGTGGGGGAATTTCATAGAGACATTACTCCAAAAATGCATGGTTGACATAATTTGATACAATTTACATGATTTAAATATACACTTAGGTTATAATCATATAAATTTGGCACTAATTTATGGATTTGGGATAGAAAAAATTTATATTTATGAAAAATATTATGCATAGTTATAGAGTAGAGGTTACATTTTGATAGATACTTCAAATTGAGACATGCTAGAGGTGCATATGCCATAAAATTGCACTCAAAATTATAAATACATAATTAAAACACTTTACCAAGAAGCGCCATTTTTAAAAATAATCACCATTTTGAGATACTTTGTCTATAATAATTGACTCCTTTGAGTAGTGTGGTTGAGACTATATTCCCTCAATGAACTTATCACTAATTTAATTTTGTAAGTTCAGTTGGTTTTACCACTTAACTTGGATTTGTTATAATTTCATTTTTGTTGTACGATTGAGATTAATTGATATCACTGGTCATGTCATAACTCACCCTTGCATCATATTGGGGTAATAATTAACCTCTAAAATTTACTCTTCAAATCTCTAATGGCTACATCATTGTAATCATTCCTATTTCAACTTTCAATTCTTCATAAGGAAGCATCTTTACCAAAGAAAATTACTAAAGGGTAACATGGCTACATCAACACACAATTGTAATCATCTTTACCAAAGAAAATTAAAGGGTCCTTATTCTCTTTAATTTTCAAAAATTTCAATAATTCAATTTCACATTTCATGCACTAATCTATACTATAACATGATCTTGGTTATAGGTCATACATACACTAGCAATAAACTTCACCAAGGCTCAAGTAAAGGCAAGGTGTGTGCTACATACCTATGTATACATTTTTTTACTTTAACCTAGTAATTTCATCCTTATGCATTACTATATAAAAGGGGAAAATGTAGATACTAATATATATATATATATATCATCTCAACCTTGTACACTTGAAAAATACCAATCATGTCTATACCCTTACTAAAAGTCTCAAATTCACCATCTCATTATGTTTAACTAATTATCTTATAATCTAATCCTATCATTATGATGACTTGGATCACTTATATAGTATAAAAAGATTAAAATATTATATATATCCTTCACTATTAGCTACATACCTTTATAAATTTGATATCCTACCATACACTTGAATTTTCATAGGGATAGTAGCATCGACACTAATGTCCAGTTTCCTTATCTAGTGTTTATATCTCAAATGTAACAACCCCACTAGGTTTTATCGGAATATAATTTTCTTAAAATAATTACACATTCATAGTACAGATTTCACCATGATAAATATAATTAATTATCTTTAACTAAATACATTAATATAGTTAACCATAAGTTTATAGCCAATCCACTTAGCTAATGATCACCATGGAAAGATATAATAAATCATGCACAATGTTGAATATACAATATGTACTACATCTAATTCATTAAATTAATAGTATAATTTCTACCACAACTGATACAACATTACAGCCACTATTGAGGAAGTACAATGAATAAAATTAAACTTTTAGCAATAAATAATATCTCAAATAATAATACATGATAAGCTCCATAGATAAAGAGTATCTATGACTCAAGAGTATCCAAGACTAAAGTATCAATCTATAATCTCAAGTGTAGTCTCTATATTAGTACTCCTACAAGGAGGGAGAGCATCATCTAAGAGCTTTTTGACACCAACCATGGACCATATATCCTATATATTATTTATCAAAAAGGAAATGGCCGTACCTTTAGGGATGGGTAGATAATGATGGTAAAGGAATCTAGAGTGATAAACTATAACCTGTGTGTTGTAGATATCTAATACATAATGTGTACCATAAATAAATCTATTCTAACATGATATCACACAAAAATGAAAACTATATCAACATATGAAATAACAATGTTTAACTTTAAACATTACTTTGGCCAAAGTTTTCAAATAGTTATTATATCTAGGATCGTCCATTTTTATGCATACCATCCAATTAGATTATACCTCATCTTGCATTGATGGCACTAATTAAGTTAGTGGAATCCACCCATTGCTTATTTAGTGCCATAAATTCAAGACTTGGTTAAATTATATAATAATATAAAAACCAATAGATTCATTCAAAATATTCCATTTTATAAGATAAAACTATGCTAAGTATGAAAATATCAATTACACACATTCAGTCCATGCAATGTAATGCAATGAGTCTAATATCATATAGTTTACTACAAAATAATAAATAGAATAAAAAATAGTCCTTAATATAAACTTACCATCTGGGTAAGAATTATATCTAGATTACTAGTTACCTAAAATCATAAAGTAACTTATAATGTTATTTCATCCACAAAAAAAACATTAAACATAGTTTATTTGATTGTTTATATTTCACATATATAACAAAAATCCAATCATAAAACAATTCAATAGGATTTGTATTTAAAAAATTAAATGCATTATTTACTACTTTAACTAAACATTAAATATATATATATAAAGTACCCACTTTACCCTATTATACTAATAATGTTTATAAGCATATCACATTTGTGTACTATATATATATATGTGTGTGTGTGTGTGTGTGTGTGTGTGTGTGTGTGTGTGTGTGTGTGTGTTATAATCATTCTTGGATTTATAACACTCCCTACAAGCATATGTTTTATACCGTAAATAAACATATAATTTTTTAACTCTCACATAAATTTATATTCAATCACAATTTAGATAATGTATACATTATATTCTAAGTATACATCCATTGTCTATGTTTTTATAGTATATCATATAGTCTAGGTATACATCATGTTACAATAAAATTATCCTAACAACTTAATTATATCAATTATTTCCTAGTTTACATGTTTGACTAAATGCAAAGAATTTATTTGATTTAAAAATTAAGCATAGCCAATAATAATTTAACTATTTCCACTATTTCTAAATACATACATCAATAAATCTAATATACTTTTCAATTATTGGCATATAAAATGATCAAAGACTATTTACTCAATAGTTTTATGTCAAACATTGAGAATTCTATGACTATGTATCTCAGACCTATATTTTGCATAGTCCACAAAAAATTATAGTTGATAACCAATAATTCATCCTTTTTTATTACACTATCTAAATCAATTTTTATAGAGAGTAATCAATTAATATATATTATGAATTAATTCCTCTATCTCAAACTTACAAATTCCTCATACAAGTAAATATACAGTCGAATGATAGACTTAAAACATAACTCAACCTTAATGCATACACAATCCATAAATAATAATTTCAATTGATAATTGTAACTTAGACAAAATATTATATTTTTTACTCAACTAATTATCTATTGTTGGCATCCTTACTAGGTTCAAGACTTCTTACGTTAATGACTTGACCAGAAATAAACCCCAATTCCATATATATTAAATTATATATGCTACAAACTTTTATAAAAGACACAAAGTATTTATCCCATACCCATATTCATAAATCTATATAAAGCCATTGTAATAAAAAATTAATTAAAACCTTGACCTTCTAACACACACACACACACACACACACACACACACACACACACACACACACACACACACACACACACACACACACACACACACACACACACACACACACACACACACACACACACACACACACATTTAATATGTTTGAAAAACATATAACATCTTTCACAAAAAATCCCAATTAGGTATAAACACAATCAAATATCATATAACCCATATAGAATTTTACCTAAGTTTGAGCATTAAAGCTTATGTCCTTAGAATAGTTTGACAACCAAAATTGAGTCATAAGACCCTACCCAAAATACCTTTTAAATGTAATAATAAATGAAGAAATTCACAAGGATTTATGAATTAAAAAAAAATATTAAGATAAAGCTTTCATAGAGCCATTATAATCATGGAAATAATCCTATATCTCTACCCATTCCAATAGGTTTACCCTGGGTTAGATGTAGGTTTATGTGTATGGTTGATCCATCCACAGGGCCATACATATAGATCATTTTTTTTTCATAATTTCAATAACAAATGAAACTCATTAACCCTTTCCAATTCTTTTCCATAAATCCATCAAACACAACACACAAGAATTTAAAATACATTACCAACCTATAACAATTGATTATAATTATAAGGAAGCTTAATCTCCTCTTTCCTTAGCTTGAATACCCTTTCTTCTCTTTATTATTTCTACACTCCTATATGCCATGCCCTCAAAACCTTCTACCTCCTTTTATTCTTTTCCATCCCTCTTCTTTCTATGAATTTCTCCTTTCTTCTTGGTAGACATAACTAACTAAAAGTATGCATGTAATAATAGCTCAACAAAACTCCACCAAGA
Organism: Torreya grandis; assembly: GCA_037957365.1. Lineage (NCBI taxonomy): Eukaryota > Viridiplantae > Streptophyta > Pinopsida > Cupressales > Taxaceae > Torreya > Torreya grandis. The sequence goes on along the minus strand of JARHVA010006123.1, from coordinate 716,886 downwards.
TATAGTCTACTACCATTTATCATGCAACCAACCTTTAAACTCACATAATGATTTTTCCTAAGAATGGTTGTTATTTAGAGTCAATGAGATATTAGAAACCCCAATCATCTTGAAACTTCTCAATGACCAATTAAATAATCATTAAATAATCCTTATTATTATGCCTCCATTTTGACTTTATCAAAAACTTACATTAACTTCCCATTGTAGACACCTAAAAATGGACATAATTGACTTTTGACAAGACTTCAGACTACTTCTTACTAACCATTACAAATTAAGGTTAGGAATTACTAAACATCCCAAATTTGTTTGTGCATCATTCATCAATACTAAAAATTATGTTGAGACATATTTAATTGGGGTATTCTATCATATGTAATCATAACCTCTCATAGATTCATCCCTAATCAATTTACAACATCACAACCATTAATTTGGCCTACAGACTTATTAAGTGGGGAACTTGCAGACTTAAATTAAATCTTGAAAGAGATAAAAGTCTAATCAAAATCAATTAACAAGATAAACAATATATATATGCCTAGTTTAGTTTTTCATTTTAAATTAGTGAATATATTTAAAAAGGAAATTCAAAAATTCAAATTATCCTAGCCTTTCATCATTGCCTTTATGAGCTATTAAGATCTTTAAAAATATCCTAAAAAATCTATTTTTGAGAGTCATGCCTAGTAATAATAAATCATAATTACTTGACAAATATTAACTCTATTAGAGTTACTTTTAACTCACCTAGGTTAGGGTTGAGCCCTTTCCAAGCATTAAATCAATTGTAACTCACCTTGGGTGAGAGTTAAATCCTAAAGATATAAATACAAGCCCATAGCTCTTTATTTCTAAGCTTAGATATTATAGACTTATTATGCAAAATTGTTCCATGAGACTCATATCAATAGTGTTATAATGCCCAAAATATTGATCTAAATAATCACAAACCACATCAAATCCAATGGTGTCAAGGAGAGAAGGATCCAAAAAGCTTCATTTCCCAAAGATTTCTTGATGCACAAGCTGAACAAACCACTCAACAAAGCATTTAGAAATCCCAAATAAGGTAAAAGGATTTGTGTTTTTATGTCTTAGTTGTGCTTTCACTTATATTTTGTTACTAATCTCTTCCTAGTATCTAAGCTAGGAGTGTAAGTGTTAGTGTCTTTATTTCAGTTTTTGTTACTTAAACTAACACTATACTAACTTCCTTTCTTGTGTTCCTATAATCACAAATGGCATGATCAGTAGGACCTCAAGCATACCATAAAATCAAAGAGACTAATATGCAACTTTTAGTTTTTTTAATGAATGCTTGACAATCTTCAAAATTTGAGATTTAACTTTATTTTTCATGTAATCTATTTTTTGTGACACGTAGTTTACATAGAGACCGATGTCAATTTCATTTTGATCGACATCAAACCTAATAAAAATGACATTGATCCCTATGTGAATAATAGAGGATGGAAGAAACATGTTTAAATAAAATTTTATTGATTTTTCTAGTTTTTATTTTGTTTCTAAGAGCCTAAATATCATTTATCTGACTATTTGCCTATAAGATCTAGTTTTATTTGATTGTTTTAAAGTTAATTTGGATAAAAATATTTGTATCAAACTATAATATTATTTTTCTATGTTTTGTATCATGTAAACATTGATATGTGTTGACTAATGTTGATCCCTCTATGACTGATTGACCTCAATTTCTGTAGACCGATATTGATCCTTGCATGGATTGGCATCGATCTCTGATATATAAAAATAGAAAAACCCAATATCAAAAACCAAAATATTGTTTTCTCATTCAGATTTGGGATTCTAAGCAAGTAAAAACCCTCTAACATTTATCATTCCTAAGGTGAAAAGGCCAAGTTTGAATGTGGTTAAATCTTGTTCACTTTCTCTTTGGTATTTAAAATGAACCTAGTTCATTTTCATACCTTAAATTTTTTTAAAGTTTTGAAAGTTTTTCAAATAATGCCAAAGGGAAAAATTTCATAACACATCTTGCTTTGGTGGAATAAAATAAACTCTCACACTTAAACACATACTCCTAAGAGTTATTTGTTTTATGTTTGTTCTTTCAAAATTATTTAGTTTTGCAAAATCATTTATGCATGTATGCTCTCCCCTCATCCCCTTTAGGGAACTTGGGTGACCAAAAGTGCTAATTCAATTTCTTGGTCACTTTAGTCTAAAATCATGAAAATAATGTCATCAAGGCCCTCCTAAAATCCATATGGTTTGGATGATCCAAACATGACCCTAAGGTCTTTTCACTTTTCAATTATTTTCATGCATTTTAGCTTGTAAGCGAGATTTCATCACCTCCTCATGGGTTCTCTAGGGAAATGTTGACCTAAGAATTTATATCCTAACATCATTTCAACTCTAATACATAGTGGGATATATAAACTAGAGGTTAAATTATTTGGACATTTATTTGAGTGGTTAAATAATCTCCATTAGTAGGAGGCTACCTTAGACCATAGGGGTAACATGAACATTGCACTATACTAAGTAAGTGACAGATGTAATGATTGTAAAAAGGACAAGATATTTTCACAATAATCTAGTTGACATGAATATAATTCATGTGAGTATCTCTTATGTTAGCCACACATGAAACCATCTAGAAACGTATGAAAATTGATAGATTGGAATAACCCCACTTGTTTTAGGTATATTGTTGATGTAGGGCGAGTAGCCCAAAGTTCCATGTCATAGTCAAAACTCTTGGGAGAAGAGGGGGCATAAAAACCCTACTTTTCATGTGCTTTTATTTTTGGATTGACACTTAAAATACTCCCAAGATAAATTATATTGATGTAATTTGATATTATTATTCAACCTTATCAGTTTTAGGATCTAGGACATTACACTTAGGTATTTATGTCATTTTATCCTTTTTTGCATGGTTTTTGAGTCTAAACTATTATTTTATTATGACATGTCTAAAATGAGTCTTATCTTATACATTAGTCGATTGTTTGAGGAGGAGTTACACCACCCATTTGACATCGTACCTTTGCCTTAGTATTTTGACAAATATTTGTGTGTGTGTGTCACTTGATTGGAAAGGGTAATGTTATGCTACCTAATTTATTTCAAATTTTTGTGCCTTTGAGTCTAAAAAACCAACCACTGATTACATATTTAGAGAGTGATAATTTCTTTATGCTACTCAAATAATTTTATAGACTTGTTTTCCTTGTGCCAAATTTTAATTCTAAATTTCAATCCACATTTGCCTTTGGGATATATACCTAGTGTTGTTATGTTGTTCAATTTTATCTAGTTTTTTGTTTATCAAATAAGCCTAGTTTCCTAAGTTGAGTTTTTTATTAAATTTGACATGTTTAAATCTAAATATTGATTGATTTTTTCCTATGCCTTATTTAATTTTGTCCTAGACATTGATCTTTCTCTTTTGGATTATGCAACTTAGGTTAATTCTTTACTCAATTTGAGAACTATTGTTTGTGCCTAGAATTAGGAAAAATAGCCTATCTTCCATATGCCTTTTATTTCGTGCCTTCTACTAATTGACCAAGTTATGTTTAAATTTGAATAGCTAGTCTATGCCAAAGTATTTCAATTTTATTAGATTAAATCATATCATTATTTTTAAAGTCTAAATTGTGTGAATCTTCAAAAAGACCTAGCACATGCTTGTTTGAATTTTTATGCCACATATGGCCAAAATACCTATACACTTTTGTTTTATTAGATTAGACTTGTTTGGAACACTTTTCACCTAGATTTTGACATTTTGGTTTTATTTCATCCATGACCTTTTTGTGTAAGACATTTTAAATTAGACCTTTGGAATTAGATTGTTTTATACCATGTTTTAGCACAAACCTTTCTTGGAGATACAAATCCATCCATTTGAATAAGTTATATCAAGTTTGAATCATTTATCCTTTTTATACTCATAGTGGAGCCATGTAAAATCCAAGATATGGTAATTTGGTTGCACAAGAATACTTTTTTCAACACCCCTATGGTGATAATGTAGTTTGTGATATGGATATGTATCCACCTTACAACACTCAATTATGGGAACTAATCCAAGACCTTTTAGCTCACTATTTGGTCAACATGCCTTCATATTCAGAGCAAGACCAAAAAAAATAGTGCAATAACTAGCTAGCATACCTTTAGTTGTAAAACAAGTTCAACAACAACTATATTATGTTATGATGACATTGAACTATGATCCTTATCTATTTGATCTTCACTTGCTTGAAGACAAGGATAAATTTTTAATCAAATTGATGAAGCTAGGGTCCAAGTTTTTAGTAGACTTCCCCCATAAAAAATTTCCAAGTCTAGTTAAAGTGCCTTAAAACATACCTTACACTCAAATCAATGTGTATGCCTCTTTTAGAAATCCTCAATCTCTAGTCTTGATGGTTTATCTAAACCCATGTATGATTGTCACAAGAAAAGGCCTCATGGAGGACCATTTTATATAGATGTAGACAACATACCAAGACTATTTGAACTTAACACATAATTTCAATAACATGACCATTTCAAATTCTCCACTTATCAAACTAGATCCTTCAACAAGAATTTTAATTGAATTTAAAGGCCAAGACAATTCAAGTATACACCCATTCACACAAAGTTATTCATTATGAAACATGTTTAATTACCTAAATATCAAATAAGTGTCTTCTATTTCTATGCAAATAAATGTGCCAAACATAGTGGATAACATGCAAGTGTCATCCAATATAAAACAAAGTGGTTTAACTATGCAAACAACTAGTCCACAACAAAATGTGACTTTTGTTAATACCTCTAGTCCTCAACTAGCTACTTTTTGTGATCAAGGAATTTGATAAAGAGAGGAGGTTAGATCAAGTGTTAGTCCATAAAACCTTGAAATCAACACACTAACATACTAACATATCTACACCTAGATCTTAGGGGGAGCTTAATGAACAAACAATAATTGAAGACCCAACTAAAATACAAAAAACAACAATCTTTACCTTTCTTGAGTGCTCCAAATTATTTCTTCATTGGCTTGCTCAGTTTATGCATAAGAAGTCTTTCATCAATGACATATTTCTAACATCATCTCCTCTATGCACCATTGTTGAATGCTTGGCTTGATTGATATGGCTTGGCTCAATTTCAATATTATAACACTAAAATTTTAGCTTCATGAATCTATGTCTTGTATTATAACTCTACTTTTATTGAGCTCTCCAAATGAAGGGATCTAGACTTGCTTTTATAGGATGTTAAATCCCTTAGAATGGGTTAAATCTGACCATAGTTGAGTTTATTAACTTTGGTTGAGTTTGGCATATTCTTAGAATATTCTTTTAGATATTTTCATCATGTGACAATTCAAAAAGGTAAGACTGTGTTATAGAATGTTCTAAGATTCCCTTGAATTTCCTTTTTAGTAATTTATTTATTAGCTCATGGGTGAACTCAATTAGGATTTAAAATTGATTTAACTTATTAATTGATTTTGATTAAGGTGTGCAAGTTAATTAATTATTTTTAGGCATTTAGTCATTTGTTTAATTTTAATTAAATCAATGTGTGTATTTACCTTGTTTAATTGATTTAATAGGACAAATTAATTTAATGCAAGGTTATAAAGACAATTATTAGACTAATAGAAATTTTTGGGCTGGGTATTTAATGGTTGAAAAGAATTGGTCTAAGGTCAAATATGAAGCCATTAGTGACCAAATTTACATGTCTAAAATTTGCCCTGATTTGGGAACATGTTGTAGGATGTAAGCATATTAATGTCTTTTTAAAGAATAAAATGATTCTTTATGCTTACGACTACAATGGTAATGGTTGAACTGCAGCTTCTACCTTGAGGGAGTGGTTGGAAAGTGGGCTAGAAAATGGTCCCTAAAAAGAAAGAATAAAAATGATTGGACCAAACAAATGAATGTGATGGGGTGACAACACAATGATTTACCCAAAGTTGGCCAAAATCATTGAAAAATGCAAGTGGGATGGTATACAATGGTTTTCCAAAGGCAGTTATAAGCATTGTACCCTAATAGTGGTAATGTGGTATGATAACACAATGATTTACCCCAGTAGCTGATGGAGAAGATGGAGCTACCCCAGTTAGGATAGACAAACAAGAAAGGAAAATTGTAGATAACATAATTATTTTCCATAGTAGGTGATATAATCATCGAGAATGCATGTGGGACAGTGTATAATGCTAATGTAATATACCCTAATTATGAAAACATGATTGGTTGATGATGATTGATAAGTTGATACAAAGGATACATATGAATTAGGATAACCTACTAGTAGGGAGATGATTATCCAAACTAACAAAGGTTGAAATTCTTTCATTACTTAATTACTCTATTCAGGATATGATTAGGTATTGGATTAGGATTGTTGTTAATGTCAGTGTTAAGGATATGGTGATGCTGCACTAATGTTGTAGACCTCTCAAAGATGATTTTTATTGTATCATTTAATGGTAGGCCTCATGATAGAACACCATGGGGGCTTGGCTAAAATATGTATAAGGACTAACTCCCAATGTCCAATACTCAATGGAAAACTATTGTACTAATGATAAAAACCATGATGATAATTTAGATATTTGATTATGGATAGATTCAAGAATAATGTAAAAGTAATCACCCAATGAACACACAGACTAAATCAAGGCCATAGTGATGAAAGAAAATAAATAGGCACATAAACAAATAAAGAAACAAAATAGATAAATAAGTGTTAGTCCCTATGTTAGTATAAACAACACATCAAACATTGCCTCTAAAAACTAGGTGTCAACTGGACAAACAAACAAGATGGGGGATTAGAATAAAAGGAAGGGTTGGTCAAGTTATCTCCATATGCACTAGGAAAGTGGATGCTACCTACATAATTCTATGGATATGATGATCCAATGAAACTCTAGGCCAAATGTATTTCTTCTAGGAAATGGAAAGATAATTATGATTGATAGAAGACGTGATGGATGTGATATAATAATAGGGATGAACTCAAAAAATAGGGATAGTATAGGATAAAAAGCCAAAAAGGATGGGGAAACTAAGGAATAAGTGATTTATTTGTTACTTAATGAGGGTTCCTAGAATCCTTAAGGCAAAGAAGTGGTCAATATTTTTATTTTTTCTAAATGATTTTCAAATGTTTTTGGAATTTTTGAAGCATCTCATCTCAATCAAGAATGATGAGACACTAAAATGGTCTAAGCTCATAAAATAGTGAGAGTGTTATAGCTTGAAATGATTCTCACAAAATGATGAGAGTGTGAGAATTTGAAATTATGGTTGCAAAATGATGATTCTTGGTTGAAGTTACTTATAAAATGGAAAGAGTGTTATAAATTTAAATGATGCTCACAAAATAGCGATCGCATGGCTGAAGTTGCTCACAAAATAGTGAGAGTGTAGCTAAAGTGGCACTGAGTTGACCTCCACATGAATCAAACATGACCCACATCATCCCAATATGATTTTAGTTCACATTATTTCACCTCACAAAAAAGAAATTGTGAATAGTGTAGCATTCAATTCAAACAAAATAGGCATAATTGGTATGATGGCATAGTACAACATAGGAATGGCTAGGTGATATGTTAAGGCACAATAAAATAATGTTACCCTTAGTTTACCCATAGGTGGTTATAACTAAGATATAATTGATAGATTAATGATACCAATTTGCCATAGTAGGTGATATAATTAGTATCAAGATTGATGAACACTAATTTTCCCAAGCATGTGATATAATCAAGCTCACATAAATAAACTTGATAAGAAGGGAATAAGAAACTAAGGATTTAACTACCAAAACTTGTCATACTACTCCAAAATACTACCTCTATCTAAAATGCTTTAAATAACTACTAAAAATGATATGATTTTGTATTCTAAAAACATGAAACCAATGGATGAACCAAGGTCAAATGAGCTAGGTTGATAAGATTTAGAACATGTTTGGTTGAGTAGGAATAGAATGGTTAGACAAATAAATGATAGAATAGTGATAAGCTGGTAAGATGGTAGGATGATAAAGAAGAATGTTGAGAGGGTTAACCCTAAGTGTTAAAGTGACTGGCTAGGTATACAACAATAGTAAAAGTAATGGTAAATGAAAATGGCATGGTACATGTATTTGGGGTATGATGGTTGTTGGTTTTTTATGTTTGTGTCTTGGGTATGTGATTCTATGTTGTTCCTACTAATGTGGAGATGCACATCTTAAACAACAAATGATACAACCAAAATAGCCAATCATGTTAATTGTTAGTCCACACCTTATCTGAATAGCTTCTCTATCAATAATTTGTTGTATATTTGAATGCTAATTATGTTATTATGATCTTTGTTGGTCATTGATTTTGATTCCAAGTGTCAAGACAAGGTATCTTTATAGCCTTTGTAAATGAAAGAGCGATCATGGATGGTAAAGATGGATAAATATTAGATGGTAGGTTTGATTGGGAAATGTAATGATGGAGGATAATGGAATGAATAATAGATGGGAAAAAAATTAAGATCAAGATATTCAAGCACACACAATGTTGTTGATTCTAGATTTGACATAACTTTGGATGTGATAGGGCTGAAGACTTCTTCTCATTAGGACCATTAGATTATTTTGTTGTTTAGGCCTAAGAGTAGCTACCATATGATTAGGCTATAGAGTGTAATATATTTTCATTTGATCTTTGATAATGTTTTCATTAAGTAGTAAAGAGCTTTTGTGCTTAGCCATTGGTGCCTTGAAGAGGTTTCTACCAATGAATTTGTCTTGATTGTCTTGTAGCACCTCCAAGAAGGTTTTACTAAGTAACATTGAATTTTGACTTTGATTCTCCCCTAGCACCTTTTAAAAGGTTTCACTAGAATATGTTGAGTTTTGACTTTGATTATCCCCTAATGCCTTCAAAAATGTTTCACTAAGAGAGTGTTCTTCTACTATATGATTGTGGTCTTATACTCCTTACTTTTCTTCATCTGATATGTCACAATGGATGTAGTTCAACAAGATATGATTTTGTTGGTCCCAATTGACACTTATAGGAGATGAAATGTTAATAAAATGGATATGTGGAATGGTAATGGAATGGGAAGCTTGTAGAAGATATTAGGAGAACTTGTGTCAATGCTAAAGTAATCATCCTAAAAAACCATAGAAGGATCATAAATGTATTCATATTGATCTACTAGACATGCATAACCAATGTTTTAATAATCATGAACTTATTTTATATATATATATATATATAATTTAGACTCAAATGACTCTAAATCTAAGGTCAAGATTGATCTTGATTCTACTTTTGATGCTAAATCTAATGTTGATTCAGGAGTAGAACCTGACTCTCATTTTGATTCTTCATCTTATGGGTACTTTGTTGTAATGATGTTTTTTTGAATTTTTGGTATTAGACAAGTAATTACTTATGATGGCATAACAAGATCCATAAAGACTGGTTTGTCAACATGAGACTCCACAATAGTGGGAAAAAGGTCTAGAGACAAATCTTTAAAGACTAGCTTGTTAGAGGGAGGCTCTTAAAAGATAGGAATATGGTCAAGGTAATTATTTTACCAAAGGTAGTTATAATCATTAAGAAGTGACTCAATAAAGACTGGCTCATCAGAGTGAGACTCTGACAATAGGTATAGGATTGAAAGTTGATTCATCATAGGTTGACTTGTCACAAATGGTTGTTTCAACAAAAACATCTTGGATTGGTTGGTTCTCTTGTCCTTGGTTTCTAATGAGTTGGAAAATACCAATGTTGATCGTAGTTAGGTCCTCAAATGTTTGGCTTTATTGAGGGATTGATTGGACTAGTTGAGGTTTTGGTTAGATTGGTTGGGGATTAGGCTAAATGATGGGTTGAGGTTAAATGATGGGTTGAGGATAAATGATTAAATAAGGTTTAGACTAAATTATTGGATTAGGTTTTAATTAGATTGGTTGATATTTGGGTTGGATTGGATGGAGTTTTCTAAAGTGGGGAATGATAGGCACTACATGAGGAATCACTGATGGTTGGATAATGGTTGGGCATTATGGAGATTTATTTCTTGCACAAGCCAAACGATTAGGTCCTAAAATATAAATGGTAGGTCATTGTGGAGCTTGATTTATTGCATAAGCCAAATCATCCAAGTCTTCCTCATAAACCATATCATCCTCGTTAGGGTCTTGAGTTGGATTGTAAATCAAATCTTGTCGTTGGTCCCTAAATTAATTATTGTAAGGATGGTATAAATTTGTCTCATAATCATCTTCATCATAGAGGTCTATGTCCAATTCTTCCTCACCAAACATATCATTCCAATCGAGGTCTTGAATTTGGTCCCTAGTTTGATTTGTGCAAAGTGAATTAAATTCCATCTCATAAACCATGTTATCATCAAAGGGGTCTTGGATAAATACATAAAAATCAAAGCCATTTTGTGTGGCCATTCTATCATAATTTATATTTTACGTGAATCCACCATAAGTGTAGCTAGACATATCCACGTCAATGAAGAAAGATCAAAAAATAAAAAGGCTTAGAGTTCTACAAACTCTAAAAAGTTATGTCCTTTGGATAAACTGTTCAAACTTGGTCTAACTTGGTCAAAAGGGTGGAATTGTATCTCTAACATGGTTTGAAAATAGATTTGTATCTTAGAAATAGTTTGGGCTAAAACTTGGCATAAAATAGTTTAACATCAAATGTCTAATGTTAAATGTCATACACATAAAAGGTCATGCATACGAATAAAACCAGTATGTCAAAGACTAGGCCAAAGTGTTCCAAACAATGTCTAAACTAGGAAAGGGAAAATTTGAGTTGGTAGGGCTTTCATCCAAACTTGGAGTCAAAATCTATGCTAAAAAAAAATGATATGCTAGGACTTTTGGCCAAACAATGTCAAAATCTAGACTTTAAAACAAAGGCTCATGCAATTTGATTTAATCTAACAAGGTTGGAACAACTTTGACATAGACCTAATAGATGAAATCAAACATAAACATGATTAGTTGGTATAATCCATAAGGTAAAAGGCACTTGGAGAAAAGATTGTATTTTCCCAAATAAAGGCACAAATAATGATGGGAATAAGCTGAATGAATAAACAAGTGATAGTTTTCAAATTTAGACAATGAATTAACCTAAGTTACATAACCTAAAAGAGAAATATCTATGTATCATCTCTTGTGAATTGATGCCTAAACAAAAATCAATCAATGTTTGAATTCAAACTTGGAAAGGTTAATTAAAAACTCAAGTGTTGAAGAATATGATTTGACCAAACAAATTAGACAAGATTGGATAACGTGATGGCATATGAACAAGGTCCAAATGGCATACATGACATGGTTTGGTTGGTTTGAAATAATGGCTTTTGATACAAGGTCAAACAAGTCCTAAAATAAAATGAGCAGCCTAACAATTTGAGCATGCTCTAAAAATGTGATCAATGTTATGTTTTAAAGACTCAAAGGCTCAAACTTGATAATGATGTGGGTAGCATAACAGTACCCATCTCAAAGAAGTAACACACACATAAACATGTTTAGCAAAAATTGTAAGGCACAAGTGTGGTGTAAAATGGATAGCATAACCCCTCTTTGATCAAGGAGGAATGTATAAAAAAATTAGTTTTTAACATGGTTATAAACAAATAAATAATTTTTTGTCTCAAAACATACCAAGAAAAAATGACCAAAATACACTAAGTATAATCATCCAAATCCTAGCAAGGGTATGGCAATGTAGGGTTAACTAAACTAATTATTTTTTGAATGTTTCTAGATAGATCAATTACACAATTAATTTCATACCAAATGATGCAAAAGAAACACACTTTAATTGGGTGTTCATGGCACTTGGATTGTTGTGAAAATGTCTTTCACTTTTTTCAACCACTACATCTATCACTTGCTCAGTGTAGTACGATGTCCAATGTGAAGATATATTTTTGTGCTTAACCTCAACACTAAAATGTGGTTTAGCCACTCAAACCTTTGATCCTAGTGGGGGTGATAAAGTCAATGTCAAGAGATGAAACCCTAGGTTAAAGATTCCCTATAGAACTTGTGGGAGGTAATGAATTCCCCCTCACAATCCAAAATGTAATGAAATAAATGACATAATAGAAATATTTTATGGCCACCTCAATATCACCCAATACTATTGTAAGTTTCTAGGGAGGGCTTCAAATGACATTCTTTCCATGCCTTGAACTAGGCTCAAAGTGCAGATGAGATGGCACTTTTAATCCCTAAAGGGGATAGATGGGAGAGCATACATGCACACCTTTTTCACTAAAACACATAATCAACTAACAAGTTTAAAAATAATTGAATTAAGGTTAATTTAATTATACCAAATTGAAAGTTTTTGATTAGATTCATTACTATCCCCTTGGCTTTAGAATGCACAAATATAAATAATTTCAAGCCACCCAAAAATAAGTTGACATTTTTTATCCCAAAAATTTCCTAAAGGAGAAAAATGGGAGAGCATACATGCACATCAACCTATTTACTCAAACAAGTTTAGACTAAAAAAATAATGAAAACAACTTGTAAAAACTTTGAAGTGTATTTAATTTTATAGCACTAAATTAAATGTTTGGTGGTGTTCTTTTATCCCCTTGGCTTTAAGGGTTTGTGAGATTTGAAAGAAACCACAAAAACTTAACCAATAAAACACCTTAAAAATGTTTCTTTAAAACACCAAAATGAAGAGTTATAAATATAATTTGATTGAGCTCTCTAAATGAAGAGTTATAGGCTTGATTTTATAGGATTTCAAATCCCTTAGAATGGTTTAAATGTAAACACACTAATATACTAACATATCTAATCATATATCTTAAGACCATGGTTTATTTTACTAACTTTGGTTAGTTTGACATATTCCTAGAATATTCTCTTACATATTTTCATTAAGTGACGACTCATAAAGGTAAGAGTGTGTTCTAGAATGTTATAAGATGCTCTTGAATTTCATTTTTTTAGTAACTGATTTAATTGATTTATTAACACATGGGTGAACTCAATTAGGATTTTAAATTGATTTAACTTGCTAATTGATTTTGATTAGAGTGTACAAGTTAATTAATTATTTTTAGGCATTTGGTCATTTGTTTGATTTTGATTAATTCAATGTGTATATTTACCTTATTTAATTGATTTAATAGGCCAAATTGATTTAATACAAGGTTATAATTAAATTTGAGACTAATATAAATTCTTGGGCTAGGTATTCAATGAATGTCAAGAATTGGTCTAAAGTCAGATGTGAAGCCATTGGTGACGAAAATTACATGTCTACACTTATTCAAGCACACAACTACAAGGATTAAGTATTCAAATACAAAATGGTACCATGCCTCAATAAAATGTGATGAATGTTACTCCACCATAGTAGGTGAAGACTAACATTCCATAATAATAGGCATAGTCTAGTATGCCAATGTGACAAATATTGAACATTCTACCACCTCAATAGGGGAAACCAATGTTCCACCTCATCAGGTAGTAAAAGGTATACCTCTTCAATCATATACTAACATGACTTCATAAATGTTATATAATCAATAACATATGTTTATTGGTCAATGGTAAGTGTTGAACCTTTAAAAAGCATATACTTCATAAGTGTTCACACTTCTACAATCTTAGAAATACCAACCAAGCAATAATTACCTTTAGTTCTAAACATGCTACAAATTCAAAGATAAAGAATTATTTCACAACAAGTTCCCTTCATTCATCTAGGTTTGAATAGTTAAAAACAAGTCCATATTCAAATGAAACAAGCACAATACTTCACCCAGATCCATATATTTCCATCCTAGCCATAATTCCCCCAAAACCAGTCCTATATATTGAAACTGAACTAGAATATTAAACTAAAATGCATGAAATTCTAGAAATTACATCTTAATCCACATATGCATATTCCTAGTCATTTCCCTAAACAAACCAAAATTCCATAATAAACCATTCCTCTATTATATCCCAATCAAAGTAATCCACTTTTAACTACCCAACCTTTACCTCAAACCAATGTTCCATCTAGTTTCCTAGCATAATAATTACATTAGATGAAGGATGCAATTACCATCATCCAAGCTCTGAAATAGACCAAGAAGTTTAGGCTAGATGACATGTGTTCCTACCCATTCAACATAGAGTATTTATAAATACCATTTCCTCCAGGGTATGAACCACTAAAGTTTAATAAGTACAAGGGTAAATGAGACCCTAAGCCCCACTTAAAATAATTCTTTATTACTTGCTGACTAGTGGCTTATAGTGACATATACCTCTTACTTTTATTTCCTTAGCATCTAGTAGGATAAGATTTAGAGTGGTTCCTAAAATTCTTGAAGAACTCAGTATATGATTTTGATGACCTTTCAAAAATGTTTATGCAGCATTTCTCCTACAATCTTGAAAATTAAATTTCATTGGTATATTTGACTCAAGCCAAACAAAAGGAAGGTAACATTTTTGTAATCTTTCTATAATAATGGAGATCACTTGCTAGCTACTTCACATATAGTTTACTAGGTAATTAATTAGCCACAGTGTTTACCAAAACTTTTCACAATAAGATATCTTACCATTTGGATATATAATGTGCACACACTTTTAAGGAAATCATCGAGAAAGGTTTACTTATCAAAAGGTCCATTACTAACAAATGGATCATCAATCTTACCTCATTGAATGATAACTAGAATCAAAACCAAGGAAATGTCCAAAATCAAAAACCATAACCAAGTCTAAGCAAAAACATCAAAACCAATGCAAGCCAATAATTATTAAAATACCAAGCAATTTAATTACAATAAGAATGTTTTTGGGAATGGATTAACCAAGTTTTAAAATGTCTAAATGGTACAAACACTACTTGCTTAGCCAATGCCATAAATACAAATTAATCCTCACCAATAACCTATTTACAAAGCACAACCTTCATAGTAGCCTATAATAGCTCAACAAATGCAACAAACTTTGCCTTTATAAACCCCTCCTCCAAGGGAAAATGGGCCTACTCACTGAGTTTTTAGTAACCTTGGAGATCTTATTGAAGATGTGTTTCACAAACTAGCCATTGATAATCTGATTAGTTAGCCCACATTGAATCACTATCCTAAGGGAATTTCTTATCCAAATTAGTATAGATAAAATGAATTATTATAATATCATCAGGTTAATGGACATAACTTAGTTCATTGTGTGAAAATCAAACATCTCGTTCAAAATATGTTGTTAAATAGGGAGATAACATTGGATGATAGAGCTTATACACCCAATCAAAACCTTGATATTTACCAAAATCCTTTTCTATAACATAAAAACCAATAATAATAGTATTAAAACATAGAACAATAACAACAATAGTATCAATAATAGCCACGGAACCAACATCAACCGAATGAATAAAACCAAGGCTAGAACTATGCCAACAACCAATAAAATTACCACATATTTTTATATGACTATACCAAAGTTGTAGTACATATTATGGGAGGTTTCATTTCCACCATCTCCATCAATCCAAGACCAAGTATTAACCAAATAAGACCATTGATAATCAATCCCAACTAACCAACCTATGCTAGTGATCCATCCTTGACCTAGGATAACACATAATCACACTTGTAATTACGGGTTACTACTTTTGGACTTTATACCGATAACTTATCATTGACTTGTGACCACATACAAGTACATTGGAAACTAGGAATTACCCTATTTGGCCCTCCTCTACCATCATTTACTACCAATAATGGTCATGTATCTAATATTGATTGTGTAATCATAACTTGATCTTTAAATATTACCATCCTAGGCCCACAACCATCTACCACTACCCAATCTAACCCACCGTTATGGATAATAATAAGCCATATATGGTTTTGCAAGATAAGATGTTTGATATTATGGAACAACTTTAGAAGATGCCAGTATGTATTTACATTTGTATTTTTTGTGTACATCTACCATCCATAAGAACATCTTGATATAGTTCCTTGGATAATACCAAGTTCCAAATGACATAATCCTAGATAAATTCTAAGATTTGGTTGGACATATAGCCCTAGACCAATAGTTATCCTTCAATTAATGTGATATGTCATCCCTTAGCCCTCTTCATAAAAATACTTTATACATCAAAATTGTCATCATATGGCACAAAGTGAAGTGTGTCATCATACACAATGGTTTGAGCCTAAATATCATGTCTCTAAATCTCTCAATCATATAGGATACACAATAGCTGATCTCTAGCTATAAAAGATCATAATCAAAGTCTATGATAATGAAGAGTGAGTATCACAAGGTACTATCAGCTTACAAATTATCATTGGACTTTTGACCCATGATACATTATGCCATGTGTTAGACCTAGATTTATCATACAATTTTATCTTGGGAAGACCTTGGATACACAAAAATCATGCAATCCCTTCAACATTGCACCAGTGTATCAAGTTCTCTCATTATGGCATGAAGGTCACTATTAATAGATATTTTTATCCCTACAAACATTACTAACATTTAAAGGCTACGTATGAAAGCTATAAATATAGTTTTGGATTAAATATGGTTCTCAAAAATGACAAGGGAAAATAAATTCTTGTAGATTTTCTAGAGACCAATTGCATCAACCCTCATACTTTTGATCATCTTCTCACATACCACCTCCTAAAATGTCGAATCACTTTACCATCATAGCTAATGGCATAAGAGAATATTTTACCCATAATAAATTCCACATTTCTAAGGTTTCATAGAACCTTAATTCCTATATAAGACTTAAATCCAACCCACGTTGCATGGAATGGTAGCCAAAAAGAAAAGGTAAATTGTATAGTCCAACATGTATCATTTTCATACCAACCACTAGCCAAGAATAGGACCCACTCACAGATGATGAATCATGGTTATATAATGACAAATTGGTTGACTTTTATAAAAATGCCAAGTATCCTAATCATAATAGGATCATGGAGAAGCATGCCTATGAAGGAAGAGGTCTTAAACCAAACAAGAAAGGAAAACTTAAACCAATTTATACCATGTCGTATAAAATAGCATGGTTTCAGATTGAAACTAACTTGGAGTGACCCCATGTATCTTATTCATGTTTTAAAACTAATGAATAGTGATGATGTTGCTAAAAGTGAAGCAGAGTTTGATTATAACCCTTATGAAGACCTGACCAATACCAATCTATTTGGCACTCATGCCATTTGTACCCTTCGACTAGTTATTTAAAATAATCCTCTTCCTCTATATCACCCTTAACTTATATCTTAGGACCAACAAGAATCCATAGTGCCTATAGATGAGTTTGAGAATGATGAGGCCTTTTGAAAATTTCTAGCTCTAAGAGACCATGTTACATTAGGAGCCCAAAAAAAAGGGTTCTCACTTAAATTGGATCTTGTAGCCTATTTTAGATAATAGATGAACACCCTTAGCCAAAAATAATTGAATAAAACATTAAGGTCCCAAAGTGAAAACCTCTTTGAGGCACTTTTAGACCAGGGTAAATTTAAAGAGAAATGTCAATCTTCTAGTGAAACCCTATTTTAGGTGTTATTAGATGAGGGTGTTCAAACTTCCTTAAATGTAGATTAGGATAATGTCAATGTTGAACTTGCCTATGGGTCCAAGTTTAGTTCTAAAGAAAAGCATGTATTTAACCAAATCATTCAATAATTTCCAATAGTGTTTATCATATAGCCATACTTACCATTTGGAGATTATAATTCCTCTTACCTAAGGGAACCTAAAGAGCTAGTCCAAATAGAGGGCTCTACCATTGCAAGCCAGTTTAAATCTTTGCCAATCATTATAGAAGATGGTTTGACTCTTCTTATGGATGATACTATAGAAATCAACATTGAGACACTAGATGACCCAAAATGGATCATATTAGATGCATCCCTTACTGAGGAGGAATGTGACATTTTTATATCCCTTATGAGGGAATTTTTTGACATAATTTCTTGGTCCTATTTTGACATGCTTGGTTTGGACCCCACCTTAGTTGTATACCAACTTATGGTACATCATAATGCCAAAATCATGAAATAGAAAATATACAAGATGCATACTTGCATTAATTTATTAGTAAAGAAAGAGTTGTAAAAACTCATAGAAGTGATATGTATTTAAGCAATCAAATATTTAGAGTAGATCTCAAAAGTTGTGTTAGTAAGAATCTAGGAGGAATCAAAATCTGCATTGATTTCATGGATATAAACAAGGCCTACCCTAAGGATGAATTTCATCTACCAAAAATTAACATGATCATTGACTCCATAGTGTTATGAATAAAACCAAAAATTGACGTGGAATAATTTCACATAATTGCAATAGTAATGGATATAAATAGAGATGTAGAAAGAATGAAAATTAAATATGCAAAATAAGAAGACCAGATTTAACATGGTTCACCCAATGTGGGATACATCCACCAAGAAACCCTTTCTTATATTTTATTACAATCCACAAGAGTAAAAACCACTCTCAAATCAATCTTCTCATAATTACAATGCATAAATATTAGTTGGAGCTACGCTCAACAAACCCTCTTGAATTCACACCTGAATTCACACTTTTTGTTCTTCCTTTTAAAACCCTAGTTCTCATGTTGTATTACCTATGAAATATTCATCTATACACAGTACATCAACAAAGTGGTATTACAAAACAATGGGTACTAAAAACATGGGTAGAATCAACCAAAAAAGGTTTCCCATTAAAAGGGGTCCAAATTTGTTTTCAGGGGCTACCACCCTTGAACTCCTACTTGGGGGTTGCCACCCCCAAACCCCTATTCGAGGCTTAGCCTAGACTTGAAACTTGGTGAGAATACATATAGAGTGTACAATAAATTTAAAATGTAAAATATTAGAAAATACATTATAATTTATAAATAGGCTCCACAACACAACAATCTCTCACTTGGAGACTGATTTCCTCTTAGCAGGCTTCCCAACCCTTCACTATCAACTATGAAGGCCAATCAAATTTGAACATAGGATTAGTTTCTCCCTTGTTATTGACCACCTTATTCATCATGTCTATAGGATTCTAACTGGTATGAGACTTCTCTAAATTTAAATTCTCTTCCTCTAAAGCTATCTTGATAAAATGGTACCTTAAATATGTATGCTTCATCCTAAAGTGGAAAATAGAGTTCTTTTTCTAGATGTATAACACTGTAACTATCACTATATAGCTTCCCTAACTCCTAATTATTCCCCAATTCTTCTATCAATTAATATAACAAATCATTACTTTTTTTGCCTCTATGTCAGTAACAGACTCAACCTTTGTGGTTGACAAAGCCACAAGTATACATATCCTATTATACTCTTGATGTCTAAATCTCTAGCCATGTCTAAATCTACATAACCATGAAAAGTTTTTTCCAATCCACCATAGCTTAAAACTATCCCTATGGTCCCTCTCAAATATTGAAGGATCCACTTCACTACCTTCTATTTTTCTCTACCTAGATCACTCATGCACCTACTTACTACTCCCACTATACAAGCAATATCTGGCCTAGTGCACACCATGCCATACATTAAGCTATAAATAGTTGATGAGTATGGTACATGTGACATCCATATTCTTTCCTCCTCTATCTTGGGAAATTGCTCCTTTGATAACTTGAAATGACCTACCAATAGAGTCATAATCGATTTAGCATCCTACATACTAAACCTCTCTAAGACCATTTTGATGTACTCTTCCTAGGATAAATTCAACTTTCATTATTCCTATCTTGATTTATTCTCATACCAAAGATTTATTTTTCTACTCCCAAACCCTTCATAGCAAACGAATTACTAAGTTGTTCTTTGAATGCCTTTATTTCCTGCATTTTCTTACCTGCAATTAACATGCCATCCACATATAGACAAAGGATAATGTAATCACCATTATCAAACTTCTTGATATATATTCAATGGTCTGAATGACACCTAGAGTATCCCTATTACATTATAAAGCTATCAAATTTATTGTACCAGTATCATGGAGCTTATTCCAGTTTATACAAGCTCTTCTTTAGTTTACACACCATTTTATTCTTTCCTATAACCTCATATCCCTGTGGTTGCTCTATATACAAGTCCTCCTCCAAATCACCATGAAGGAATGTAGTCTTCACATCCAACTTCTCTAAGTGCAATTCTTCCACTACCACTATCCCAAGAATAGTCCTAATAGAAGTTATCTCTACCACTAGGAAAAAATCTCATTGAAATCAATTCCCCTCTTTTATGTAAACCCATTTACCACCAATTAGGCCTTGTACCTTTTCTTACCTTCATCATCTTCTTTAACTCTATACACCCACTTGTTCTATTATACACTCTTACCTTCAGATGGGGTTACCAAATCCTAGGTCTAATTTTTCATGAGAGACTGATGCTCCTCATCCATATCTTACTCCCACTTCTTTTGACATCTGCCTACATTACTTCTTCAAATTAATCTTCCTCTCCATTATCATTGAGTAATAAATAATTAATAGATGGAGAAAAATTTTTAGGTTTCATTTTTACCCTAGAAGACCTTCTCACCATAGAAGTTTGGGGTTCTTATGGAGTAGGTGCGTAAACTAGTTTCTTGGACACTTTATCATCTCCAATGTCCTTTAGTACTATTTACTCTTTTCTATAATCCTCTTTTTGATCCTGTAACTATTATTTATACATGACTCTTTCATTAAAGACAACATCCCTAGACGCAAATATTTTCTTGTCCTTAAGACTATAAATTAGAAACTAAAGTCATCCTCACCATAACCAATAAAGTTGCATTTTTCAGACTTAGCCTCTAACATGGTCCTATCATCCTTATCAATATGAATGATTGATTCACAACTAGATATTCTAAGAAATGAATAATCAACCTTCTTACCAGACCAAGCTTCCTCAGGTATGCCTCCATCCAAAGTAGATGAAGGACCTCTATTTATCATATATATAGTTATGTTTACTACTTCTACCCAAAATTAAAGAGGTAATCTTGTATACAACCTCATGCTCCTAACACACTCCATGATATTCTTATTCATCCTTTCTGACACTCTATTATGTTGTAGAGTTATTGTAACTATCCTGTATCTATGAATTCCATTCCTTGAATAGTAATTAAAAAATGCATTACTACAATATTCCCCACCATTATTTGACCTGAGACATTTTAACTTGAGACCTATTTTATTCTCAACCAAGGCTTTCCAACTTTTAAATTATCAAACACATTATATTTTCTCCTAATTCCATACACCCAAACTTTCTTAGTTGCATCATCAATAAAAGTGACATAGTAAGATGACCCATAAATGGAAGATACCTAAGTCAGCCTTCATATATCTAAATGAACCAGCTCCAACTTATTCTCCTTCCTCATAGGTCTAACCTTGAGAAATTTTATCCTTTTATATTTTTCATACACACAGTCTTCATAGAAATCTAAATCAAATGCTTTCAATCTAGGTAACTGATCCTTCAAAATTTTCACACCCTTTTGGCTCATGTGACTGAGCCTATTGTGCCACAAAGTTGCATTTGAATTTATAAAAACTAAATTAGAATAATAAACACTACTTGATAAATATAAGGTACCAACATTATTACCTCTTGCTACCATAAGATCACCCTTAGTTACCTTCCAAGAATCTGCTATAAATGTCACCATACAACCTTCACTACCTAGCTATCTTGCAGATATCAAATTTCATCTCAACTTAGGCACATGCCTAACATCCTTCAGTATCCAAGTTTTCTCATTCTATATATTGATTTGAATACTTCATTTTCCTACTATTCTTCAAGGCTCATCATCACCAAGGTAAACATGTCCAAAATCCCCTTGAACATAATCAATAAAATAATGCCTATATGGTATAACATGAAAATAAGCCCCTAAATATAAAACCCAAGACTCAGTAATATTTTCAATAGAGTGAATTACTAATCTTGACAAACATTACATGTTGTCACATTCACTTCCTTAGTGTCTTCTTAATTTTTATTCTTGTTCAGAAGGGATCGACAATCCTTCTTCACATGCCCAGTCTTTCCACAATGCCAACATACCATCCTAGCCCTTGATTTTGACCTTCTAGTACCATTTAATTTTCCATGCTTTATTTTTCATCTAAACTTTTTTCTCCCTCTACTCGTCAATTCCAAAGCATCCCTTGAAGTAGAAGTACCCCCAAATATTTTCTATTGCATTTTCTTACTAAGGATTAATCCTATGACTTCTTCAAAATTCAACTTAGAATTATTAGATATTGACTTGCTCACAACCATTACCATGCTATTTCAACACTCTAGTAGAGAACAAAAAATAAGTAAAGCCTTAACTTCATCATCAAAATCTATTTTTACAAAATTCAACATACTCACAACCATATTAAATTCATTTAGATGATCAACAACTAAACCATTTTTAGGCATCTTCATATTAAATAAATTTTTCATTAAAAATGTTTTATTAGAAGCAAAGGGTTTCTCATATAACTTCCCTAATGCATTTATGAGACCTTCTATGGTCTTCTCCTATGATATATTAAATTTAATTAAAGATGCAAGGCATAACCTAATGGCCCAAAGTGATTTTATATAAATTATCTCCCAAGCCTCATCTATCATACTCATTGGTTACTTTACTTTTCCTCCTAACAGAGCATGTAGGTCCTTCTGATAGAGGTAATCCTCTGTCTACATCTTCCATAGACCAAAGTTATATCTATTGAACTTTTCAATGTTTGATTTGTGATCATTAGTCATAGTTCCCAATTGAACTAATAACCATTATTATGATTCAATAATTTAGAAAATACAACCTAAAGCTCTAATATTAATTATTAAGAATAAAACTAGAAATTGATGTGGAATAATTCACATAATCGCAATAATAATATATATAAATAGAGATGCAATAAGAACAAAAAATAAACATGCAAAATAAGAAGACCAGATTTAGCATGGTTCACCCAATGTGGGATACATCTAAAAAGAAACACTTGATTAGATTTTATTACAAGCCCTGAGAGTATAAACCAATCTCAGATTAGTCTGTTCATAATTAAAATGCACAAATATTATTTAGATCTATGCTCAACAAAACCTCTTAAATTCACACTCTATTCTTCCTTTTAAAACCCTAGTTATCATGATGTATTACCTATGAAATATCCATCAATACATAATACATCAACAAAGTTGTATTACAAAATAATGGGTACCAAAACCATGGGCAGAATCAACCTAAAATAGTTTCCTATTAAAAGGGGTCCAATTTTTGTTAGGGGATACCAGTCCTATACCCCAGTGAGAATACATATAGAGTGTATAATACATTTAAAATGTATAGTATTTAAAAATACATTGTAATTTATAAATAGGCTCCACAACACAACACATAACTAGGTATGAAATTCTTTCACTGATAGATAGATTCTTAGAATATAACTACATCTAGATTACACTAGAAGGCCATCATAAAATATAATTCACCACTCCCTAGGGAATGTTTTTTTATTAGGTTATACCATTTGGTCTCAAAAATGTTGGGGAAACATACCTAAGAGTCATGACCATCATATTTAATGATGTGATGCATGACATTATTTAAGACTATGTCGATGACATACTAGGAAAATCAAAGACTAGGGTTAATCATCAAGCAACACTATGATGAATATTTGAGAGACTATGTGAACACAAATTTAGAATCAATTCTAAGAAGTGTGTTTCTGGAGTTACTTTAGGAAAATTCCTTGGCTTTATTGTGTCTCATACAGGCATTGAAGTTGATTCAGCCAAAGTATAAGCCATTATCAACATGCCATCACCATCCAATTTGAAGTAGCTCTGTAGTTTGCAAGTCAAGATCTAGTCTATAAGACACTTCATTTATCAATTAGCCAATAAATTTATCAATTTACACATTTACTAAATAAAGGCATCATGTTTCATTGGGATGATGAATGTCAAAATTATTTTTAGCATTTGAATTACTATCATACAAATCTACCTATTTTATTACCACCAAGACCAAGAAAGACATTATTACTATATCTATTGGCCATAGAAAAAGCCTCGGGGGAACTTATAGATCAACATGATGATAATGGAAAAGAAAATGTTGTGTACTATCTATATCATACATTGGTCACATATGAACATAATTATATGCCCTTTGAAAAATCCTAATTAGATATGGTCTTTATAGCTCAGAAACTATGACATTACATGTTAAACAACAAGACCATGGTCATTTCAAAAGTAGATCTGCTCAAGTATCTACTATCTAAAATATCTCTAAAATGCTACATATCCAAATGGATCATGCTTCTGAGTGATTTTAAGACTGAATACATCAACCAAAAGGCCATCAAGGGACAAAGACTTATGAATCAAACTTGTTGAAGTTCCCCTTGTAGATACAAAACCTCTAACATTTGAATTCCCAGATGATTCTATTATGACCATAATTGAGACACCTCTTAAGTAGTAACACTAAAATCTATATTTTGATGGATCATTCACATCACATGGACTAGGGGTAGACCTATTATTTATTAAACCATAGGGGTATCTTATCTCTAAATCATTTTGTATCAAATTTATTTATACCAAAAACATGGCTAAATATGAAGCACTCATTATATGGTTCACCAAGTAGTAAAATGGAACATACAATATCTCAAGGTTTATGGTGATTCTCAATTAATCATCAATTAGGTTATAGACTAGTTTTAGACCAAAGATGACAAGATGTTACCATACAAGGCCATGGTCGACACTTTCAAATAGCAGATTATTGATGTATGATTTGAACACATACCAAGGGCCAGTAATAAAATAGTTCATGCCATAGACACCATTGTCTCTTTGATTCATCATCTAGACAAGGAAAAAAAATATCAATTCCTCATTAAAAATATTCTAGTGCCAAATCACAAACCTTTAACCATCTCAATAATTTATGATATTATTGGTTCCAACTCTAAATGGTATTCATACATTTATGCCTACCTTCATGAACACATTATGCCACCAAACCTATCCCAAAAATAATCTAAGGATTTTATCCATCATGTCACATGATATACCTTACTTAGACTAACGCTTTACCATCATAGCTTTGATGTAACTTTATTTTGTTATTTAAATTTTATAGAATCAACATTCATGTTATGGAAGTTCATGAAGGAGTATGTGGATTCCACACCAGTAGGGTCATCCTATTCAAAATGATCTTATATATTAGGTATTATTGGCCAACTATGGATGGAAATGTAGTTTCCAATAAGCTTACATCAAAAGGTGAAATAAATGTCAAAGATATTCCAATATGTGATCTAAAACTCAAAAGCTTTGGTTGAAATATAATTCAAGAAATAAAAACAACACAATAACAATAAAGCTATCTCTGAGAAGAGATGTTTTATTCATCAAATTTGCAGACCCAAACATATGCCTATCTCTGAGAAGAGATGTATCATTTCCATTTTTGGTTACATATTCATTTATACATGTTTTTAAGGTATTAGGAGGATGTGTAAGGTCACCAATCTCAAGGGAAATTAAGTGGTTCAACTTCCATGATTTACAACAATACAAAATTTGAGGAATTACTATTTTTTGAAACTTACTATTTTTAGACTACACTACTAAAATTGAAATTTGGGGCACTTACATTTGTTTTTTGGGGGTTAAAACCCACTTATCAGAGCTTTGTGTCATCTCATGACTTTCCCCTCATTTGAGCTTTTCAATAGTTCAAATGGGGAGTCAAATGGAGCTATGGTGAAAAATTTATGGCTCCCAAAAGTTCTACCACCAATTGGGGTAGAACCATCACTTGAATTGTCACCTGAAATGTTGTTTGGATCATTCCTCCATCCTTGAGAAACAATGGTCCCCATTGCATCAAGATTTATCATCAAGTGTAGTAATTATGTTTTGATGTGATTCCTAATGCATACTTGGAATAGACTATGCTTTATGGAGTTTTACTTTGTGGAGTTGTGTAGGCCCTGATTATTCACCATTTTTGTCTAACCATTAATCTATGGATGTAAGGCTATGAACTTCTTCATCTTGTTATATATTGGCTTCTATGGTTATGTTGTTTATGTAGTCAAGGCTGTAACATTAGCCCATTTAGACTCCTATGGCTTGACCACCATGAGAACAAATTTCTTGGCACTAATCAGGGAGATAGATGTAGAAGGTGGTACTTTTGGTACCCTATAGCACCATTTCCCAAGAGTGAGAGTGATCCTTCAAGTTCTTGATTCATAGATGCCATGCCAATCATACATGAATGACTAACTAAAGAGTACATCTCAAACATCTAGATTGACCACATCACATAAGACCTCACCTTGGAAAGGTTTTATTACATATGAGAGAAGACATTGGTGGGTGACACTAAGGTTTCTCCCTGGACTCAACCATACAATATTGTATGGATTTGGGTGAGGTTTCATAGACAAATTTAGGCTTTTCACAACATTAGTAGAGATTAAATTCTTTTGACTCCCACTATCAAGAAATAAATGTTGAGGCTTACCTTTCACCCATAACTTAGAATGAAACAACCTTTCCTTGTCATCTGGCCTCTCCTATTGGATCTGTGATGAAGCAATGATGGCATCAGGTTTAGTATCTACAATATATTCTTGATCCTCTTTAACTATAGGATGTGTATGAGGTAGAGTAGTAGATGTTAAGGATTGTGACTTAAAAAGTAGGGACTTGATGGCTCAACATTATTATTTGGAGTGAGTTTCAGATTTATGATAATCACACCACTTCCCAATATTTCCATCCTTTTTCTTCCAATTTTGGCCTCATGTTTGACCTTATTTGTCACTTTTCCATTTTAAAGGTCGACTCTTTGTATTCATTCTTCCATGATTTTGCTCAATCTTCATTATGAACTTGTACACCTCACTGAGGGTTTCTAAATTGAAGAGTTCCATTTCTCCCCATATGTACCATTATAGTCCACCACAATATTTGAGAACCTTGTGTTTCTCACTTTCTTGGATGCCCAATCTCACAGATAGAGAGTGAAAAATGTTAGTGTAATCTTGAATAGACTATTTCTTACCTTGGTGAGGTTGTTTCCACTCTATATATAGATCATCATATGCTCCAATGGGGTAGTATTCTTCCTTTACAACTTCTATGAAATCATCCCAGAAAGGTTCTACCTCAAGGCCAATATCATTCATACTAAATATCTTTTTGTACACTTCTCACTAATTTTTTGATAGGCAATGATGCTTTCAAAAGAGAAAAAGTGATCTTCTCTTTATTGGTGAATTTATTTATATAAAAATAAGATGATAATTGATCCAACCAATTTTATACTTCATTAACATTGATTTTTCCTTCAAATGTAGGGATGTAAAAATTCACCTAAACTTTGAAGGGTGTTGGGGCACTAAAAGGATGTGGGGTTGTAGATGAAGAACTATAATTTCCCATCAGAATTTGTTGGAAATTTTGGGTGAATTATTGTAGCATCTATGCTTGTTGTTGTTGGAGGGCTTCATTCACCATTTACTTGAAAGGATTGGATGTCTTGATGTTGTTTTCCATTTGAAGTCATTTGGAGAGAATAGGTAGATAGTCTGTTGGTTCTATTTTCCACCCAAGCTTCCTATAATCTAACCTCTTCCTCAGGATCATACACTCTAAAGACAAACTACTATGATACCACTAATACAAAACTCAAAATCTTTGGTTGAAATATAATTCAAGAAACAAGAAAAACAAAACAACAATAATGATATCTCTAAGAAGAGATGTTTTATTCATCAAATTTGTAGTTTCAGGAGCCATAACTTTTGCACCATAACTCTATTTGAATCTTTGCTTGAATCATTAGAATGCTTAGAATGAGGGGAATGTCTTGAGAAGGCACTAATATTTGCTCAGTGGGTTTTGAACCCTAAAAAACAAATGGAAGTGCCCCAAATTTAAATTTAGTAGTGCAATCTAAAAATAGTAATTCCTCAAATTCTATATTGTTGTAAATCATGAAAGTTGAACCACTTAATCTCCCTCAAGATTGGTGACCTTCCACATCCTCCTCATACCTTCGAAACATGTATAACTGAAGATATAACCTGAAATTGAAATGAGACGTCTCTTTTTAGAGATAGGCATATGTTTGGGTCTAAACATTTGATGAATAAAACATCTCTTCTTAGAGATAGCATTATTGTTATTGTGTTGTTCTTATTTCTTGAATTATATTTCAACCAAAGATTTTGAGTTTTGGATCAATATAATTCATGCCCTAACCAAAACACTAAAATTGATGCTTTTAACTTTGTTTTTTTCTACATGGGGCCTCGATCTAAATGGGAATATAAACCCCACCTCTTCTAATGGCCATAAACATGTCCTCACTACAATAGAATATTTCATTAAGTGGGTTGAAGCTATACCCCTCACTTACATGACTAGAAAACAAATTTCCAAGTTCATTTTTAACCATCTCATTTTCCATTATCGTATCCCATCCAAAATTATATCTGATAATGATAGATCATTTAAGCATAAGGTTGTCAAATTGATGTGTTCCACATAAAAAATTACTCAACATTTTTATACAACCTATTACCCATAAGGTAATGGCTAGGTAGAATCATCTAACAAACCCATTATCAACATCCTTAAAAATATTTTCAATGATTTTAGCCATGATTGGCACCTATAAATATTCCATGCCCTCTAGGCATACTATATCAATTACCATACCCCAATAGGAGCCACTCTATATTCCCTTGTTTATGTCATTAAGACCATTATTCATATTGAGGTTCAGTTATGGCATTTAAACATCTCTTTGAAGCATGTCCTAGATGATGAAGATAATTGTGTAGCATGCTTATAAGAGCTAGGTTTATGTGATGAGAAACTCATGGTTGCAGTTAATAGCCTTTAAGCATACCATAACTGACTTCATGGCCACTATAATTAGTGGCTCAAAAATAGAGAATTCAAACTTGGTGATCTTGTTATTAAATAAAATCAATAGAATACCATAGCCAAGAAGAAGCACAAGGGAAAATTCAAACCAAACTGGATAGGCCCATTCATCATTGTTACAAATTATGGCTTTGGAGAATACAAGACTGTTACACCAAATGGAGATGAACTTGATGAGTCGATGAACATTATACACCTCAAGCATTACTTCACTTGAGATACTTGAAGCATTATCTATGTGGATCATTTCTATTATACCATAATATCAACATTCTTCTTTATAGCATACCCTTCTATCATATACCATTTTACCATGCCTTTCCTATAAACCAATTTGTTTTATCCCTCCCTACCCAATACTTTTGACTTTGGTTCCATTACATTGGTTCTATGATTGCTTTTAGCAAGAAGATTCCAATCACCTTTTAGTGGTTGATTTAGTATTCTAAAGAAATGTCCATATTTTAGAGAAGTATTATAGTGGTTTAGAAGTTGTATCCTTCATTTCTTTTTTTTTATACCAAGTACTACTAGTTATAACCACCTTTGGGCAAATTAACATGTTATTATCATTCTACTAATTATAATTATTTATGAACAAAATTGTATCATTGACCTATTATATTATCCATTAATTATAACCACCTATCAAAAAATTAGGAACAACATTGTTTATCATGCCTTGAAGTACCACTTTGCCATTTCTATGTTGTATTGTGCTGTTTACCTACTTTTCTTAGTTTATGAATTATTTTCTATCTAGTCATATTCCTCTACTATAAAGAAGAATTACAGTGACTTGAGGTCCGTCATAGGACTATGTAGGTAGTATTCAATTCATATTGATTTCAACTTAGTCATCCCTTTGCCATGATCTTTCCATTTTGTGAGCATTTTAGTTGAACACTCTTTCCATTTTAAAGCAACTTTAACCACACTCACCATTTTGTAAGCTTGGACCATCATGTATGTCATCATTATCGATTGATTTGAGTAGATTATAAAAATCTAAACACATTTACACAAATATATAGAAAAATATAAAAACAATCACCATATCAACCACTTCTTTGCCCTAAAGATTCTAGGATGCCTAGCTATTTCAAAAAAAACCACTTGTCATTTAGTTTCCCCATCCTTACTTGGCCTCACATCCCATGCCCTCACCATTTTATGAGACCATTCCCATAATCCTCTATAACATTCATCATGGTTTCTTTTCCTCATTTTTCATGTATCCCATCTCTTGGGAGAACTACATTTGGCATGAAGTTTATGTTAGACTTTGCATCCATGAAAATATGTAGCAAGCATCCACTTGCCTAGTGCATTTATATTTATCTTAGCTACCTCCTTATTTTTCTTCTAATCCCCCTTTCTATTTTTTATTTTGTTGTTTCTTATAACCTAGGTGGAAATGATTACCATATTTATTATTCTTTTTTTTCACTAACATTTTGACTAACCTTTGTTTGTGTTTATTTTATGTTACTTTTTTTTGTTTTATTTATTCTTCATTTATTCATGTTTCATCTTTTTGTTTGTTTATTATTTGTTTATTTGTTTGATTTTTTATTTTTCCTTGATTTAGTCTAGGTGCATTCATTAGGTGATTCCTTGCATATTATTATTTCATCTATCCATATTCATACATCAGCATTATCATCATGGTTTTTATCATTTGTGCATTATTTTAAATTGATTATTATATCATGTATAAGTACTTATCTATATTTTATATAAGTTCTCATGATGTTTTTTTATCATGGTGCATACCATCAAGTGCTACAATAAAAATCAACTTGAGAATTCTTACAAGCAATGCATCCATGATATATATCCTTAGCACCTAAATAATTTATGTTCTACCCAAACCCTTCCCCACATAAAAATTAATTAAATCATAGAATAATTTTCCCCCTTACTAATTAGGATGTGCATCTCTATACTAACAAGTTGCTTGAATTTCATCTTTCCCCTTTATGTCAATTTGTCATCATATTTACCATCATCATTAAGGGTACCAATTATTATAACAACCTTTAGGAACATCATTGTACCTCATCCCACTTGTGTTGCCAATGATTCTAACAACATTTGGGCAAATCATTGTGTATCATCCCACCCGATAAGATAATTATTATAGCCGCATATGGGCAAATCATTATGTTTTGATCTATCTAGAGGTTAATTATTATAACCATCTATGGGAAAAATATTATCTTTATTTTACCCAACTAGGGCATGTTTTTATTTTGATAATGCTTATAACCACCTTTGGGCAAACCATTATCTCTATCAACCCAATTGGGAAATGGTTTTATCCTACCAATGATTATAACTACCTGTGGGTAAATCATTGTTTGTCCTTTTCAAATGATTATAATTTTCTCTGGTCAAAGCATTCTCTTATTACCCTAATCTTTTATCAATGATTATAACCACCCCTAGGCAAATTATTACCTTTTTTGTTGAACCTATGCCAATGATTATAATCATCTATGGTAAAATCATCTTGTTTATCTACCCAAATTGGGTAGATCTATATGCAACTGATTATAACTGCATGTGGATAAAGTAGTCTCTTTCACCCCTTTTCTCTTTTTCATCCCATCATTTCTTCTTTTTGAGGGACTAGTCACCGACCCTTTTTGCTGATCTCTCCCTTAAGGGGACATCTAAAATTCATCCATTGTCATTGAAGTCATAAGCATACATAACCTTTTCACTCTTTGAGAATAGATTATTGTGCCTATAGTTTACAATGACTTCCCAAACAAGGGCAAACTATAGACATCTAAAACTAGCCATAACTATCTTTCAACCAGAATTTAGACTGATTCCTACCAACCATTACAAATTAAGCCTAAGAACTATTGAATGTCCCAAATTTGATTTTGCATCATTCATCAAAGTTTATAATTATGTTGATACATCCCTAAATGGGTTATTTTATCATATGAAATTATAAACTCTCATGGATTCATACCTAGCCACCTTACAACATCATAACCATTAGTTTATCCCATGGACCTATTAAGTGGGGCACTTACACACTTAAATTAAATCTTGAAAGTGATAAAAGGCTAATCAAAATCAATTAACAATGTAAATAATAATAAAAGCCTAGTTGAATTATCCATTTTAAATTAATGAATATCGAAAAAAGGAAATTAAAAAACACAAAATATCATACTTAAGTAGAGCTACTTTGAAATTCAAAAATTTCATCATTACCTTTATGAGTTGTCAAGCTTTTTTAAAATATCCTAAAATATCTAATTTTGAGAGTCATTCCTATTAATTATAAATCATAATTACTTGATAATAATTAACACTACTAGAGTTAGTTTTAACTCACCTAGGTTAGGTTTGAACCCATTCCAAGCCTTAACTCAACCCTAACTCACCTTGGGTGAGATCTAAATCCTAAATCTATAAATACAAGGACATACCTATTCATTTCTAAGATTTGATATTATAGAGTTATTATACAGGATTTATTCCATTACACTCATATCAATAGTGTTATAATGTCGAAAATCTTGAGCCAAGCAATCACAAGCCACATCAAAGCTAATGGTGTCAAAGGGAGAAGGAGACAAAAAGATTCATTTTCCAAAGAATTCTTGAAGCACAAGCTGATCAAGCCACTCAATAAATCATTTGGATATCCTAAGGAAGGTAACAAGATTTGTGTCTTTTTATGTTTTAGTTATGCATTCATTTAGATTTTTTTACTAAGATCTCATTAGTATCTAGGCTAGGAGTGTAAGTGTTAGTGTGTGTATTGAGTTTTTGTTAATTAAACTAACACTATACTAGACTTCTTTTTTGGATTCCTATGATCACACCCATAGGCCATGCAAATTGACTAAATGATAATTCACTAACATTATGATTCCATGCAATGTCGACAACCAACAAGTCTATATGGCATAATGAATGTATGACACGATAATATATCATGACTTTAAAAGACTATATACTATGTTACCAAGTCATCTAATGAATCAAAAACTATGAATTCAACCTCAAACTAGAAGTTATCCCCCTAAGTTAAATAAATAACCATAGAATTAAGAGATATTAATAAAACAAAATGATATCTACATAATCATTAAATGATAATATTATCTAAATCACTTTGCTTAGTTTTTAGTTTAATGTATAATCACTACTCATAATTTAAAAACATTAATTGCATTTAATTATGCCAAACAAAAGCATATGTTAATGCCTAATAAAGGACTTATAACTCATTAATATCATATTATAGGTTATACAACTATTATAATGACAATAATAAATTTATAACATAATCATTCACTTAATAAACTAACTTAGTTAAGAAATAAAATACATCTATTACTAAAACAAAGAATCCAAACAAGTACTTGTTAATATAATCATTTAGCAATGTAAAATAAAACCATTTAGTTATTATCTAAACAAATGTAAGTCACATTAAAATATGAATAGATTTATTCAATCAACCCAGTAATAACATTAATAATTAATTAATGTAATAACAATTAGATTAGTGAAATTATGCAATCAAATCAACGTGATCATAGAATAATAAAAGATAAAAATAAACACAAAATAGAGAATGAAACATAATATAATTATCTAAATAATAACAATAATCACAATAAATATTATTATACTATGGTGTGTGCATGGGTTTCTAGATTTTATCTCTATCATCCCCCAATGCCTCCATCTACACCATACTCTCTGATGATGCTCTCCCACCATAAAACTCTGAGGGATCAATTTGTCTGGTATCCACCTTAAAAAAATAAATGTAGGTAGCTTGAAACATAATTATATCCATAAAATATTGTTGTATAACTAAAAAACATGATCATAATATACATAACATAAAAGTAAAACTATCTCATAAAAAATCAATCATGTAAATTAAGAAACATATAATTGTCCTATAATCAACATATGGCATAAAGCTTAATAAAATGACATTTAATCAACTAAAAACCATAATAATCCATGAATGAAATAGGTTATTCTTCTTAGATAGAAATTAGGATGTGAATTCATTTCCCCCTAAAGATGGCCATTGTCCCAATGACATTTATTCAAACACAAGTTCTGAATTTAAGACATTATTCAATAGAAAATAATGTAATATGTAGTAATAAATAAAGTAAACAAATGTGAAAATAGCCTATAAAACTCATCATATTCCTCCCAAGTGGTACTATATTTAGAATATTGGTCCCAATAGACCTTGTACTATGACACTTCTATATTAATAAAACTAATTTTTTGAGTGTTAATTATTATGATTGGTTCTACCATGAACACCCCATGATATAGAACCTATAAACCATTGCAATCCAACACATGTAAAGGATTAGTAACATACTTTTTAAGCTAATACATATGGAATAAATTATTTAAAAGAAGTATATTTGGTGGCAATACAAGCCTATATGCTATAGGATTGACTACTTCCAAAACCTCGAAGGGTCCCACATATATTGGTGAAATTGTTTTTGACTTCTTAAATTTAATTAAGATTTTATGAGGCTTAACTCATAGAAACACTTTATCACCTACATAAAACTATCTTATTATTATATTTAGATCAACTTAACTTTTATATTTATCATTAAACTTAACCAAACTTTGCTTGATTGTTCTAACTTGATCTTCCATTTATAAAAGCATCTCAAGTCAAAAAACTACACTTTCTTCTAACCTATCCCAATCGATTGGTGTTCTACACCTCCTTCCATATAATGCCTCAAATGGATCCATCTTCAATGCTAACTAGTATGATTTATTGTAACCAAACTCAACCAATGGAAGTTACTCATCCCACTTGTATTACTAATTCAACAAATGATATCTTCTAAAATATGGTTAATTCACTTTGTCTATCCGTTGGTTTGTGGGTGATAAGTAGTGTTGAAATTCAACTACATACCCAAAGCTGAATTTAGAGTAAAAGAAAATGTAGAATCCATCCTTAGATATCAATCCAAAATAATCTTATATATAAGATCATGTAAATGATACATCTCTTTCATGAATCTCTTTGCAAGCATAAGTGCATCCTCTATCAAGTTGACTAGTATGGAGTGCGATGTTACCTTGGTTAGTTTATCAACTAAAACCAAGATCATATCATGTCAGTTATATGATAATGGAAACCCTTGGATGAATTACATGTTAATCACCTATCACATCCATTCTGGTATATCAAGTGGGTATAAGAATCTAGACAAATGCACATATTCAAATTTCACACAATGACATTATATACAATGAGACACAAAATCCATGACAACTTTATTGATTCATTTCCATAAATAGAATGGTATTATCTTATCCATGAGCTTGGCTAGTCTTGGGCTTCTTTAATATGGGGGCATTGTGTAGTTACTTTAGCACTATAATTCCTATATTCTCTCTATCAGGCACATACATCCTACCTTTATACCAAAAAATAAGATCACTCTCTATCTTGAAATATTTATACCTAAGATTATAAGAATTCTTAGACAAATCTTTATTAACTTGATCATATAATTCATCTCTTAGTGATGATTTAATTACTTGATCTCTAAATTACTCCTGATAGAAGCCATAACTATTATGTACATTCTAGGGATTAGAGAATCAACTACTATGTTCTCCTTGTATTTGATATAATTAATTTAAAAATCATAATCAAATAATAACTCTAACCATAATCTATAATGATAATTTAGATTCAATTAGGTGAAGATGTACTTCAGTCCCAAGTTATCAATCTTGAGCTCAAACATTTTCCACAATAGATAATTCCTCCAAACTTGAAGGGCATACACAATTACCACAAGTTCCAAATCATGAGTGGCATAATTACCTCATATGGCTTTAGTTTATTAGACTCATAGGCTACCACTGATCCAACCTACATAAGAACTCCTCCAAGTCCATACCCATATACATCAGTGATCACTAAGAATTAACCATTAAGATTAGGAAATCTTAGTACTGGTGTTGAATTAAGCCTCTTTATCATCTCTTGAAAGGATATCTTACACATGTCTAACTAGAAAAAACTCTAATTCTTCCATTGAAGAGAGGAAATTCGATTATCTATCTTAGATATATTTAGAATCAATTTCTTGCAATAGCCTATTAATCCCATGAAACTCCTTACATTATGCATTTTATTTAGCACTAGACAATCCATTGTGCTCTTATATTTGTTAGATCCACTAAAATACCATCTTCAAAGCTAATATGTCCCAAATACTAGACTTTATGGTGTAAAAATTCACACTTATACAACTTTCCATGTAACCTGTGCTTTTGTAAACACTACGAAACTAGTTTCAAATATTTTAGATGTTTTTTCTTATCCTTATAATAAATGAGGATGTCATCTAGAAAGACTAAATAAAACATTATAGATAATCTCTAAACACACTATTCATAAGATTCATAATTGTTGTTGGAGCATTTGTCAATCCAAATGGTAACATTGTAAACTTATAGTACCCATATCGAGTTATAAATGTTATTTTTATAATATCCTCATCACGGATTCTCAACTAATGATACCCCATACTAATATTAATCTTATAAAATATTGTTTCCATTCATATTTTATCAAAGAGATCATAAATGAGTGGTAATAGATATCTATTTTTTATCATCACTTTATCCAACATCATGTAATCTATACACATGCAAAGAGTACCATCTAAGCTTAGTCTTGATGAAGATAGCTACCGAACTGCATGGTGACACACTTGGTTGAATCAACCCTTTTGACAATAATCTATAAGTTGTGCCTTTAACTCAACCAATTCATTGGTTATCATTCTATATATTTCCTTATACTACAATTTTGATCTAGGTATGTTATTAATAAATAAATCAAACTCATGTTTATGTGGTAATCCTAGTAATTCTTATGGAAACACATCCTAAAAGTTCCTTAAAAAAGGATAGTCATTGATGGATGGTTCATTATATTCCTCCATCTTATTTATCTAATGATAAACGTTTGGCATCCCTTCCTCTGATCTTTCTTGAGTTGAGTTGAATAAATTTGCTTTAGATTCAAGTCCCTTTTCTCACCTTGAAGCTATGTTTTATTTCCAAAATCATATTGGCACTCAACCTTCCTCAGATAATAGTTAACCTTGGATTTATGATTCAAAATCCAATTGACTCTTTGAATCACATAATATGACCCCAATAGTGTTACATAAATATCCACCATTATAGTTAATTTAGGCAACCTAATCTTTGCTTTGACTAGACACTATTCAACTTTGACCTTAGACTCATTCCCATACTATATTGACCATACATTTTCCATAAATATATATTTTATAGATAATTTACTAAGTTTTCTAGGAGTAATGAAACATTTTGTATCTCCCATATCACTCAAAATAAAAATTAGATGATTAAACAAAATACTTGATAATTTAATGGGTGAATCTTGATACTTATCTTTAAAATTATCAATAGTTACATGAATCCATTACTGAACTATACCCTATTGAGGGGTAAAACCCTTTTTCTTCAACTTGTCGTAAGGACATTCTTGAGTATAATGGTGACATCCACAAATGAAAAAATCTCAAACTGGTCCTTTCTTGTTAGACTATTGGGTTCTCTTAAAACCACCCTTGAAACCATTACCAATTTTAATGTTCTTTAAACCACTATTTAACTTGGCATTCTGATTCTTGAACTAACTCTTGGAGTTTCCACTCCTCTACTTCCAATTATACTTTTTAAAAGTTGGTTTAGAACTTCCAAACTTCTTTTTGATCTTATATCTAACTTGGGCAAGAGATTTTTATTTTTCTTCCTACTTGATCACCTTCTCAAAAAATTGATCCATGGTAGATAAACCATGCACATCTACTTCACAACTAATTTGGTGTTTTAATTCCATTATGAATTTATTGATCCTAAACCTCTCATCTACCTAATACTAAGGTACATACTTAAGGAGCTTGGGGAATTGTTACTAGTATTCATTCATTAATAAGTCCCCTTGCTTAATATTCTAAGAATATGTAAGCTTTTGATTAAAGTAAAACTATGGAAGCCATCATGACCTAAATAGTGTCACAAATGATTCCCAAGTGGTGATAGTTGAGTCGAGGTTCATCTCAAGATTCTTGTTTTCCACAATGTTGTTGATTCACCATCAAGTAGATAAGCTCTACAAACCACTTCCATGACTTCAGAGTAATTCAAATCTTGAAATATTTATCCATATCTATATTTGATGCTTCAATTCCATCTCCTAATAGATTTCCATCAAACATGGGTGGATTTAACTTTTTCATATCTCATGCCAACTCTGTATCTACTCAAGCTCTCATATCTTATGGTACTTCATCATGCCTATACTCTTATATATAATATTGCTCAAAAATTTAATCTTTAGGTTTCTCCTACGTATTCTCCTTTTCATGTCCATGCACTTCCTCTTTTACGGCCATGATTTGGTCCCTAGTCTCTTGTATGGTTGTGAAGATTTGATCCAACTTCATAGCTTGCTCAATGAGAAATTGATTTATATGAACATGGTCATTGGTATTCAATGTAACCTCACCTTTTAGTTTAATGTGCATCATTATTATTACTACTTAATAGGATAATAAGTTTACATTAGCAAACAGATTAAGTCTTATATTTTTGGCCTCAACTCTAATACCATAGCATAATAGCCCCACTAAGTTATACTAGAATATAGTAATTTTTAAAAATAATTACACATATTCATCTTACAAATTTCACAATGAGAAATCTAATTATTTATCTTTAACTAAATGTATTAATCTAGTTAACCACAAGGTTTATTTCTAATCCACTTAGCTAGTGATCACCATGAAAAAATATACAAAATCATGCATGATGTTGAATATATAATATATACTGAATCTAATTCATTAAAGTAATAGTAAAATTTCCTCCACAACTAATACAACATCATAGCCACTATTTTAGAAGTATAATGAATAAAATTATAGTTTCAGTAATAAATAATATCTCAAATAATAATACATGATATAAAGTTCCATGTAGCATGAGTCTCCATGATTGAAGTATCAATATGTAATCTCAATTATAGTTTTTAGTGTAGTACTCCTATGGGGAGGGAGAACATCATCTGAGTGATTTTATACACTAACCATAGACCATAGATCCCTTTTACTATCTCCTAACAAGGAAATATCCCTCCCTTCATAGATGGGTAAATAATGACAGTGCAAGAATACAGAGTGATAAAATAAAACCTTATGTGCTATAGATATCTAATATATAATGTGTACCATAAATAAATTTGTTTTAACATAATATTTCACAAACATGAAAACTATATCAACATATGAAATGATAATGTTAAACTATAAACATTAATCTGGCCAAAGTTTTTAAATAGTTATGATCTATAATACCAATTAATTTCATAAACACTACTAAATTAAATTACACCTCATCTTACATTGATGACACTAATTAAGAAAATGGAATTTGTCCACTACTTATATAGTGTCATAAATTCAAGATTTGGTTAAAATATATAATAATATAAAAACCAATAGATTCATTCAAAATATTCCCTTTTAGTAGATAAAAATGTGCTATGTACGAAAATAGAAAATATGCACATTTAATCCATCAAATGTATTGTAATGATCCTAATATCATCTAGTTTATATAAAATAATAAACAAAATTAAAAAAAGTCCTTAATATAAATATACCATTTGGGTAAGAATTATATCTAGACTGCTAGTTACCCAAAATCACAAAGTAAGTTATAATGTTATTTCTTCCAAAAAACAAAAATTAAACATAGCTTATTTATTTGTTTATATTCCACATATATAAAAAAAATATAATCATAAAATAATTCAATAAGATCTATATTTAGATAATTAAATACTTTATTTTAATACTTTATCTAAACATTAAATATATAATAAAGTACCCATTTTACCTTGTTATACTACTAATGTTTATAAAAATAACAAATTTGGGTACACACACACACACACACACACACACACACACATAATCATTCTCATATGTATAACACCACATACAAGCATACATTTTATACCATGTATAAATATGCATCATTATTTTAAAACTCTCACATAAATTTCTATTCAGTCATAATTTAGACAATGTATACATTATACTCTCAGTAGACATCCATTGTCTATGCTCTTAGAGTATCTTTATACTCTAGGTATACATTAGGTTACAATAAAATTATCTCAACACCTTAATTATACCAATTAATTCATAATTTACATGTTTGACTAAATTCATAGAATTGATGAGATTTACAAATTGAATGCACCCCATAATGATTAACCAATTCCATTATTTCTAAATACAAACATCAAACAATTTACTATACTTTTTAATTAATTACATATAAAATGATCAAAGCTGATTTACTTAGTTATTTTATTTCAAACATTGAGAATTTTATGACTGTATCTCAGCCTTATAGTTTACACAATCAATAAAAAAGTATAGTTGCTACCTAAGAACTCATCATTATTTATTACACTATATAAATCAATTTGTATATAAACTAAGAAATTCATCTATATTGTGAATTAATTCTTCTATCTTGGACTTACAAATTCCTCATACAAGTAAATATATAGTCAAATGCCCAAACTTAAAACATAACTCAACCTTAATGCATACACAATCCATTAATGATAAGTTCAATTGATAATCGTAACTCAACCAAAACAATATATTGTTTACTCAAATAATTATCAAATTTCAGCATCCTTATTAGGATCAAGACTTCCTATGTTTATGAGTTGAGCAAAAATAAACCCCAATTTCATATATATATATACATATATGCTTTAGACTTTTATAAAATACATAGGTTTATATCCCATACCAATATTCATAAATTTGTATAAAACCATTATGATCAGGATTTAATTGAAACCTTGACCTTTGAATATATATTTGTATCTATATATACATGTCTGTGTGTGTGTGTATACACACACACACACACACACATATTTATATTTATGTATGTATATATATATATATATATATGTATATGTATGTATGTATATATATATATACACACACATACATATACATATACATATATATACATACATATACATATACATATATATATACATACATATACATATATGTGTGTGTATATGTGTATACATACAATACACACACACACACACACACACACACACACACACACATGTATATACATATACATACATACATACATACATACATACATACATATATATATATATATATATATATATATGTATGTATGTATGTATGTATGTATGTATGTATGTATGTATGTATGTATGTATATATACATGTGTGTGTGTGTGTGTGTGTGTGTGTGTGTGTGTATTGTATGTATACACATATATATTTATTGTAATGAGCCTAATATCATCTAGTTTATATAGAATAATAAACAAAATAAAAAATAGTCCTTAATATAAATATACCATCTGGGTAAGAATTATATCTAGACTATTAGTTACCGAAAATCACAAAGTAAGTTATAATGTTATTTCTTCCAAAAAACAAAAATTAAACATAGCTTATTTATTTGTTTATATTCCACATATATAAAAAAAATCTAATCATAAAATAATTCAATAAGATCTATATTTAGATAATTAAATACTTTATTTTAATACTTTATCTAAACATTAAATATATAATAAAGTACCCATTTTACCTTGTTATAC
>JARHVA010006123.1:627500-670000 GCA_037957365.1 Torreya grandis | reverse complement strand
GCCTTTTAACTTCATCAAAAACTTACATTGACATCCCATAGTCCATGCAAATTAAATAAACAATAAGTCACTAACATTATAATTCCACGCAATGTTGACAACTAATAATTATATAGAGTATAATGACTATATGACATAATTATATATCATATGATTCTAAAAGACTATAGACCATGCTACCAAGTCATCCAATGAATCAAACACTATGCATTCAACCTCAAACTAGAAGTTATCCCCCTAAGTTAATCAAATAACCATAGACTTTATCAGGATTCATCAAACATAATGATATCTACGTAATCATTAAACAATAATATTATCTAAATCACTATTTTTAGTTTTCTTTTTAAATTCCTAATCACTACTCGCAAGTCAAAAACATTAATTTCATTTAATCATTCCAACTAAAATCGTCTTCTAATGCTTAACAAAGGACTTATAACTCATTAATATCTTATCATAGGTTATGAAACCATTATAATGATAATAGTAACTTTATAACATAACCTGTCACTTAATAAAATTAATAAGCTAAGTAATATAATATGCTTATTACTATAAAAAATAATCTAAACATGTACTTGTTAGTACAATAATTTAAAAATGTATAATATAGCCATTTAGTTATTGTCTAAGCAATGGTAATTCATATTAAAACATGAATAGATTAATTAAATCAAACCAGTAATAACATTAATGGTTAATTTTAATGTAGTAACAACTAGATTAATAAAATTACACAATCAAATAAGCATGATCTTAGAATTAAAAAAGATCATAATAGACATACATAATATAAAACAAAACATGATACAACTATCTAACTCACAACAATAATCACAAAAAATATTATTCTACTATGTGTGTACATGGGTTTCTAGTTTTTATCTATATTATCCCCCAATGCCTCCATATACACCATCCTCTCTAATGATGCTCTCCTTCTATCATACTCTTATAAATGGATTTGTCCTACATCCAACTCACAAAAATGAAGGTAGTTATCTTGAAACATAATTATATCCATAAAATAATACTATATAACTAACAAATATAATCATAATGCATAAAATATAAAAGTACAACTATATCATAGCAAATCAATCATGTAAATTAAGTAACATATAACTATCCCAAAATTAGAATATGACATAAATCTTAATCAAATAATAGTTAATAAAATAATAACCATAATAATCCATGGATCAAACAAGTTATTCATCTTAAAGAGAAATCTAGATGTGACATCAAAATTCATTAAATTTTCAAATATATAGAAACGTATGTGTCAGCCTATTTGTCCTATCTAACCCTTCTATGAGATAATATAAAAAAGTGTTGTATAAATACAAAATAAAGACCATTCATCATTATCAAACACATATGTAACAAATACCAATTAAAAACATAAAATAACTCATTCAATCAATTGCAAAATTGAGTTATACTACCTTATTCTTCCCTAATTATATATTAGTGAGTAGTCATATTATAGGTTTGAAGCATTCAAATAATATCCCTTAAATATTATTTGTCAAGTTACAAGATATATCATTGCATGCCTTCTCATATATCATATTTAACCCTTGTGTACACATATATACACACACTTAAGGGAGAACTACATATGCATGAGGCCCTCTTTGGAGTATTACATATGTAGGTAGTAATCATTAATATAGGGTTCCTTGATTGTAGCTCAACTTTGCAAACACACTAACACATTTTTGGTAAGGTGACCTAACTTAAGGTGAAGAACAAGGTTTTGAGTTATGCATAGTCATATAGAGCCTATGAAGATGATCCATATACATCAAAATAAAGATGAAAGAAAACCCTAACAGATATAAGTGGTCACTCGATAATACCATGAATATTGTTTACAACACATTTATGTGAAAATTTAGATAGAAGCATCAACACAAGTGTTCAATCCTTCAAAAATAATATTTCTAAAATTTGATGAACGGGTCTTGGAGAATCAACCTTCCTGATTTCACCTCTACATATTTAATATCCATCACACATTTACAAAAAATATAAGTATTATCCCTTCTTTGTGTTTTAATTATCACAATATAAATTAGCATTGTAATTTCCATATTTAATAACTTTATATATTCTATATATATTTGATATCTAAATAAGATAAATGGCATGTTCTATAATAGTTATTTTCATCTATTTTATGAGGCCATTATACCCTTTAAGGCTAACACATTCATCCTAAAAATGGTTAAACACAAATTAAGTCTCATCAATTTTTATGCTTT
This sequence comes from Torreya grandis, assembly GCA_037957365.1. Lineage (NCBI taxonomy): Eukaryota > Viridiplantae > Streptophyta > Pinopsida > Cupressales > Taxaceae > Torreya > Torreya grandis. Next base: position 667,727 of record JARHVA010006123.1, on the reverse strand, counting down.
GGAATACAAATTGCTCTATTAACCTTATGACCATTATTATGTTCTTAAATAGTATTAACAGTACACCCTAAAACTAGACTTCATTAATTTTTATTAAATATTTGTTGCATGGTGGTTGAGGACTTCAAAACCATCCATCATCATTTGTATTATTTCATTTAATAATGTTTTTTTTATTTAAGGGATGGTAAAATATAAAATGTTGGAGATCCCAATTACAATCCTAGATATAACAAAGTTCAATTTTAGAAGTTTTGTACCAAAACTTTAACCATCATGCCAAGTTACCCATGTTATGTATTATTCTATTAAACCCCTATAAATTAATATTTTATATTTTTGTGAAGTTAAAATTTTGAATCCAATAATATAGTCCAATATTCTTTATTCCTTATCATAATAGTGTGGGTTTTCAATCCTTCCTTGGCAATAATTATATATGAATGCTTAAAATGGCATATACCTGGCATTTAGGTGGTCACTAATGGGTTATAAATAGAGTAAAGTAAACTAAGTGAAAACATATTTCATTACCCTATGTTATGAGTCTATAAGTGTAGGTTCTAGGCCTATGGATTTAAGCAATAAAAAAATATTTTGAGGATTGCCTTATAATACTGGTGGTAACCAAACATATATCACTTAGGTTATAAGGTGATTTTATTTGGAACCCATTTTAGGGTTTGTCATCACCATAAATTTTGGTTATGAATTTATTTACATTTGTCATACATTTGTGATGAAAATTTTAAGTAAATAATGAGTATATTCATAAGCCCCTATTTAAGGATGAATAAATATTATAGTAATACTAAATCTATATAAATAATTAATCATAATTATATGACCTATTTACACTTGGTCTACTCATATAATTGTACTAGTACCATACTAACTATTTAATTCAACATGTGGTTCAAGAATGAAAAAAAAAATCAGCCTTACTATGACTTTTAGAAACAATCTTAGCCTTGAAGGGAACAATAGTGATCCTCTTTGTTCAACATGGTTACTATTTATATTATCAACTAGGTTCATGGCCTCAAATTAAATCTAAAAGCATAAAAGTATATAATGAAATTCATTCAGAAATCAAGAACATATTCTTTTTAAGATATAGTCAAGGGTTAGTAATAGTTCATTTAAGAGTCATGGTTATATATAAAAAAAACCTATAGGTGGTATATATCCATAAATTTCATAAGGTTCCTCAAGAACTTGATTATTTTAATTAACTTTATAATAAATTTGGTATGAATCAATTTTTTTTTCCTTTTAGACACTTAAATTTAATCATTAAGTGCTTGATAATGTTAGATCTTTACATCCTTACCTTACTTGGCCTTTTCTCTATTTTTTTAACTTGAAATATATATGGGAGCATTAAGTATTGTATTAATTGTATTAAAACTATTTATAACATCATTCAAACATCCCTATTTTTCTTACAAAGTCTTGTTAACTCAGTTCAAATAGTCTCAATCTTTTTTGGCCAAGACCACCCTAGGAAGTTAGGGTCATATTGTGGCCCTGTCCATTACCCTCATATTGTAACTTTTTAAATTTGAGACATTTATTTTTACCCATCCCACACTTTTATAAATCTTGATTAATGAAAATATTTAAAACATTCCTCTATATAAGCACATCAAGGCCTCTAAAAGCATCATTTTTAAATCACTTCCCAATTTGAATGTACATTGAGCAAAAGGGCACCAATATTTCTAATTTCAATTTTGTTATTAGAAGACTCATAATATAAATTTAGAGTTTTTTATTATAGGTCAAGGGCACTCATTATCAAGCATTCAATTCAATCTATCTATTTTCATTCATATATCAAATATTAGTATTCACACACTCATTGTAGGAGGGAGAACGACATTATCTTAAGGCCCTTTTGGTCTATTTAGATATCACTCATATTATAAAGGGTTTTTTGAGGATAACTCAACTATTCCCCATGCCTAATTCCCACATTTTTATTTCATATCAATTATGTTTATTTTTTAGGAGCTAGGGTTTTAATTTCATAAGTCTCCTACATGATAAATCATCACACATAGTCACTTAAAAACCCTCACACATAGCCATAGGTACTCTTATTATAAAATTAATCACATAGTCAATTAGGATGTGGCCATGACCTAGTGCATACTTATCCTAACATAGTTTAAAATCCTACTTTCAACTGTGACATATTTCGCATGGTCTTTATACTCAATTTATAGTAATATTCAACCTGCATAGTTAACTTAAATTTAGTTTGATCTAAGTTTACACATTTTAAAAAAAAAACTATTTATATCTCATTTCTAGTTGTTTAAATTATTATATCTCAGATTTAACTCTATATATTTTACATAACTTAAACAATTTTAAATTTTTTATTTGTTATTATAATTTAATTGTTAAATAGAAAATAACATTAAATATTCTGGTGAATCTATATTTTATTGATAACACTATTTTTTGTTTGCTTGATTTTTATCTTAAGATTCATGCAAATTTATGTAAATTCCTAACACTAAAATAAAATAGGCTTAAAGCTTGGATATAAATCTAAAACCATGACTCAATAATCTTCAACCTTGGATTAAATCTGACACTAAATAGTTTATCGTGACATCTTAGATAGCATCTGATATTAAAGCTCTTTCTTTTAACCTAAAGTTTAAATTTGTTTATATACACACACACACACACACACACACACACACACACACACACACACTTTTCTCTTTATTTTCTATTTTCTTATTGTTTATTTTTACAAATTATGTTATGTTAGTTTTAAAACTACTTAGTGACTTTTTTATAGGCTAAGTGGTGATCTATTTTATGGGAATCATGTTGTAATGGGTGTTTACCTAATATTTAATCCATTATACATCATTAAATATGTATTTTAGTTTCATCATTCACCACAATATATTGAAAACTCCTAGGATCCCTTGTATTTACCATAGGAAACCTCTTTTATTCATTTGATTTATGGTACATATGGTATAATAATATCACTTAGGTAAGTTAACCTCACTATACCCTTTGGAATGAGATAGTGGGATATATGCATGATTTATCCTCTATAGTTAGTGTTCTTAAATATTGGGCTAACTCTAGTCTATGAATGAATAAGTATATTTGATAGACCACATAATCATCCAAACTCTTACCTAGATAACCCTTATACCTTTATTTTTTCTTGTATTATATTCATAATGGGATATATTTTTCATATGTTGCATAGGATAATGTAATTTATTATTACATCTTGTATTACTTTATAACACGATATTCATTATATTATTACATTGATTCAAGTCAATCTAATCAAGTAGTTGTTATAACTCAAATTTACACCCTTGAGAGGGTGTATTCAATCCCTCTCACTTTATCTATACAATGGGATTGGTATTAGGTTGTGGGTGACCTCTAAGTAATCTAAACCTCTATATTTTTGGCTAGTTCCCAAGTATAAAACCTATACTAACAAATACACTACTGATTTGATTTTAAAAGAGATATAATCAAGGATAAAATAACAAGAACACTTATATGTGATGCACAAAACATGATATCCTCTACATGCTAAGGTTTGGACTATGAAATAACAAGTCATAATTTGATTCTACTACTCCAAGATAGTCCCTATCACACTAGTGATTTAATATGAAGGGTATGTAAACTACAAGAGCTAAAGATTATTAGTCAAGAGGAACTAACAGTAGACACTAATGACATATCATCTCTCAAAGTTAGCAAACCATGTATTACACTTCATATGACCTATGAAAGGAAAAAAAACTCACATAGAGCCATGAAAGAGAAGGAAAAATTAAATATGTATACTCATCATCACAAATTATTCATCAGAAATTCATTCCAAATCACTATATACAAGATAAAGATATCAATATTTAGTTTGAATTTATTCTAATAGGTAATTACAAGTCTTAATATTGGTAGGTCTTTGCCATCACTAATTTGAGGAAGATTACAATGCCTCTTAAGCCTCCATTTTTATAATAATTAGAAGAAGAGAGAAGGAGAAGATAATAAGAGAGTTCATGAACTAGCATTCATGAATATATTAGTTAAAAAGTAGATAAATAATGACACCAATCCTTGGAAGAGTATTTTTTCATCTTCCCCCTCCTTTTCTAGAACAAGTGTTGATGAACTTCTTCACAAGAGTGGCATAGGAAAATTCCTTGGAAATTTAGATGATTTATTAGTCATAGCCCCTCATCAAATAGTTACACTATTCATATTGATAATATTTATAAATATCTAAATTTACACTTGGAATGTTGAGTATTTTTTATGCCAACATTTACCTCTTGCAAAGCTTCTTTTTCATTGGGAGACTAGTGTTGAACTTCATGATTCACTTTCACCTTGTGATCAAGGTATAAAATCGATAGGTAGTTATCTTTTTTTGCATAAGAAACATCCATTATACATTTTAATTTGAATTAATATTCCATTTAAATTCATGATGCTTTGACCCTTCAATAAAATTCATCCTACAATTGGTTATGCCTTAACTAGTTAATAGAGTGAAGAGGGAGAAAACTTCTTTGCCATGGAGGTGACAAGTAGCCTTGAGGGCTGATTTTGAGATATATCTTGAATTCATGACTCTAATTTTCAATTTTAATGATGTCTATATTCTCTTAAATGTGTTTTAATGCACTTCTAGCTCTCTAGACTTTGAGAGATGCCTATTTTTTTTTTTTTTTGAAGTCATAAGCGATCTCCTTCACTTAGGGCTATTTGGATACTTGTGACTGATATCAAGATTTTTAAACATTATTTAATGATTTAAATATGTTAAAATCATATTTATATTATATTATGTAATGTATGTATCCATTTATAAGAGTTTATCTAGTTCAAAACCTTGAAAACTAGCTCAAAAAAGAGCTTTTTAGTCAATCGTTGTATACATTCAGCTTAAATGTATAAAAATGGTACTAATTAAGATTATTTATGGATATAATAATTTAATTAATATCATTTAAATGCTATATAAATCTAGATTTTACACTTATACAATCAAACTCTTTCATTAGGTCATTATGGAGGGTTTAGGCAGGGTTTAAGGTACTTGAGGTCTTAATGATTATTCATAGCCCTAAGGGAACTAACTCCCAAGAAAATTCCAAGAGTTTTAGTGAAAAAAATCTCCACATATCCCAATTATCTTAGGATCCCATGCATCTTCTCATATATGTTCACAGGAGAAGATGCTTCTTGGATAACCAATCTTACATTCTTCAGCTCAAGACATAAATTTATGAGAAAAAGGAGTAGGATTGTTTATTTTCAATTTTAAACACTTAAATGAAGCATAAGTAACATTATATTATATTTAAAAGTTAAATCATATAATTTTTGACACTTCAAACAATTATAAACTACCTTAAGCCCTATATGAGAATTTGCAAACAATCATAGTCATTTAGCCCTAATAGACCCTTTCCCATATTCTCCTTTTTTCCCTCAATGGTTATAATATTAGTGTAAATATTATAAGACACAATAATAATCAAATTAAATCCCTCCATTAACCCAACATTCATAAATATGCAAAATTTTCTCATATTTAATACGTTGGTAGGTGTATGCTTATTTAGGCTTACTAGGCCTAATTAGTCATTTTAGGCATTTTCATTGCCTTTAACCACTTTTCACCCAAGGATATATTTGTGAGTTTTTATTATTTATTTTCATATATATCTTTAATTTTATTTTAATTTCATTATCTCAAGGTATAGTTAACACATTTCCTTCATTCTCAAAACTTGCTTGTAGGTGCCCATTAAGTTTGTCTAGACTTTAGGATGAGTTTGAACCTTACTCATAAATATTTTTTAATTCATTGAATGATAAAAACATGATATAAATTTTATTATTTACCTTTTTAATGTCTCTCAATAATTTATTCACATCATACATGTACCTTTTCAAAAGTCTACCCATAACAGGCTTGTAGGGTGGCAATTTGAGCTCATTATATGGTGGGCTTTAAAAAAGGGATGTCTTGAGTCAGTATTAGCTCTCCTAGTGTCCAAATGAGGTTTTATAGTTTATTAAAATATTATATAACCTATGTGTCCTTTTATGACCTCCATCTAGGACTAACACATTGGTCTTTCTCACTTGGGCCTGTGACAGGCTTGTAGGAAGTCACTTGGCCAAAACTCTATCTTTTACATGTTGTTATAGATTATATTATTTGTTTGATAATTTTTTATATTATATTAATTTTTTTTATTTATATATTAATTTTTATAAATTCATTTATGCATTTAAATAGGGTTGATCAACCTACTTTTTCATTATCTTGATGCACATAATCTACCTTCAATGTCCATTCTCTTCACGATTGACTACCCATGACCTTCATCACTTTCTTTTTTAAACATAAATTAAATGAATATATGGTTTTAATTAATGAAATAGTAATATATTTACCACTTTGGTATTTATAAACTAATCCCATATTGGTTTCTCCAAGCTAGAGAATAAGATCATACTTCCCCTCTAGTCCTCAATAGAATTCTAGAGTAATCCTACATCAAAGAGGTTGATGTGATTTGATATCATATAAAATGAGTAATTATAATAATTAATTAAAATAATTTCAACCCTATAAACCTTTTTTTATTTCACCACTTAGGTTTCAAGTACAATCCTATCACTTCTAACCCACTTTCTCAATGTTAGTTTATAGGTGTAGGTTTGGGTTTCTTGACTATTTCAATGATAGATGTGGCCCCCATAGAATTCCAATTATTTATAATCCTAATATTAAGTTTCACCCACATAATTTATCTCTATAATACTCTTCTTCACTTGTAAATCTGATATTATACGCATTTAGACAATAACAAGGCATGTACATATCTGTGTTAAACTTGACACTTCATTCTTTACATCTTTATTGATCTTCCTCATTGAATAATGAAGGTAGCTTTAAGGAGGATATAAAGAGTATTAATAAACTAAGATAGTACCACATTATATCTTTAAATGGAATTAAAATCTATACATTACCCCTCTGCATCCTCAATAAGGTATGTTTAGGCCTTTAAACATGTAATAACTCTTTAGAATACCTAATTTTATCTCTCTCTTCATTATTTTAGATCTTTTGATGATTTTAGGTGTTTTTGGAGGTTTATAATCAATATTTAATATTTATTTAGACTAAATTAATACCAATGGAGATGTTAAAACACTCAAACTAGCAAGAGACCTGCTTGGAGCTTCTCAAACTTATCTACAATTCACTTGAACTACAAGTTTTACATCCTTCAGACCTACACATGCCAATAAAATGTTGGAATATTATGGGAAAGGGTAAATTGGGTCTTTCATAACCTTATAAAATCATATATGTGTATTTATCTAGCTTCAAAATTATATATTTACAAAAAACTAACCTTGGTGGGGTTTTTAGTCTTTCTCCTACACTCTTTAACTTCTTCAAAATTATTCATAGAGTTAAGGGGATCAATTAGGAAAATAATGTCACAAAGTGGAAGGAAATAATTACCCCTAATTTTCCCAATAACTCAACTCCCAACTCTCTCTCTCTCTCTCTCTCTCTCTCTCTCTCTCTCTCTCTCTCTCTCTCTCTCTCTCTCTCTCTCTCTCTCTCTCTCTCTCTCTCTCTCTCCTCCTCCTTATACCACGTGAAAATCAATGTGCTTTTTGAGGTTGTCAAGGATGTCGATAGGGAAAAAGAGTATTTTTTTCTCCATTTGGACCTAAAAATCAATTCAAAACATGTATTTAGACCTGTATAAGATGTAATAATCCATGGGATCATCTATAAGTGATCCTTGCTCTGAAATATTGTAATCACCCTTTTAAAATCCTCTCTTTTTACATGAATATATCATATCATAATTAAGAAGCTGATGAAATTGAGGTAAAAAGTGTTCATGGAGCTCTCTCATGATTTTATAAATGTGTAATGATATGCCATCATCTTATTTTGACCTTAAACCTGTCATTTTCTTACAAAATTCCTTTTTGGACCATTATAAATGATAAATAAAGCATTTCAAAATGAGTTACAACATTAGGGAGAAATATTTGACTTATTTAAAGTAGTTGTATAGACCAAGGTATATTTAAATGACCTATACATGAGTTAAATGACAAAACAAAGACATATAAACTTTTGACACTCTTTGAAAAAACTTGATTAGGATAAGTCATGACTATATAATCATGATACTAAAAAGAACACTTACCTTAAACTTGTCAAAATTACCTTAAAATATCTTAAACATGCCATATGAAGGGTTTACAAGATTATTAATCAAGATGGAGGCTTTAATAGATAATTTTTGGATGAGACTTACCTATGGTAGCCAAAATTGTCTAACATCTTTGGTGACCTCTTGGGCTTGCATGTTTGTTATGCATGTAGACTAGTGGCCTTGAAAATCCATTGGGTTATGGGGTCATGAAAGCATCTTGACTTGAATTCAAACTAAAAATTAGACTTGAAAATAGCCTTGAAGTAAACTGAAATCACCCAAACACACAACACTCACACACATGTGTCATAAGACACTTGAAGAAAAGACAACCACAAAAATAAATTAAGCAACATGTGCACTAAGAACATAGAGAAATCAAACCTACTATATTATGTACAAAATTATAAATTTGACCTCAATACCATGGTTTCAAATGTATCCCATTAATTAGCATACTCAACTCCTCTGCATCATCCCTTGCAAGTTAAAAATGAGTGTGTTGTTTAAAACCAATGACAAGATAAGGCCCACTACATAATGTGTCAAAATTGGTATGCCTACCAAGTTTGTCCTTATGTTCATCCCATTCAAAACAAGATATACCACTTGGTATATTCTTTAAATATACTTCTTATCAAAATTATTATTGACTTAGGATTAATTATACTCCATGGTGTGTATAACATGATTTATTATCTCCTCTAAGGCCATAAATTTAGTCAATCTTATCTCCATAGGATCACTCTCCAGCATTTCAAGCTTATGATATATTTAAATGGATGATATTTTAAGAGAGATATGTATCTTGGATTCTCTCCCATATACAAGCATTTAGGGTTACTTCCTATTAGCCTTATTGGGGGTGATCATATCAACCCATAGAGTTATCCTTAACTTGGTGTGTCAAGCTCTCTGATTGTCCTCTATTATTCTCTTAATAATTATGATCGAGTTCTTATTAGTGGACTTATCTATCCCATTCCCTTGATGCTAGTAATTAAAATAATAACTTAGATAAATACCATGCATATGAGCTCACTCCATTATTCTTGCACCACCAAATGCTAAATCATTACCATAAATAATTGTTGAAAGAACTCCAAATCTAGTTACTAGGCCTTCATAAAAGTCAATAACTAAGTTTTCACTTGCCTCCTTGAGGGATATGGATTCCACCCACCTTCTGAAATAATATATGGTTATAATCACCCATTTATGGCCAACACTTGAATGTGGATTTATCATGCCAATAAAATCTAAACCCCATTGCATAAATGGTTGGTATACTTTAATAAGATTAAGAGGAAGGGATGCAAGCCTTTGTTTACCTATAAAAAAATCACATTTTGGACACATTCTAACCCATGCATATCAGTCCTTGAACAAATTAATCTAATGGTACCTATCCCTCATGACTTTTATAATTGTTGTCTTAGGTGCAAAGTGGCCTTCAGTTGGTCAATCATGGAAATGTTCTAATAATTTATCAATATAATATATTTCAATTCATCTTATTAACATACCATTAATATCTCTCCTAAAAATAACACCATCCATAAGAATATAAGGTATATATTTAAATCTAAAGTATATTCTCTTTGCTCTGTCCAAACTTATAGGGCATTCACCCATTTGAAGGAGCCTTACCATGTCTTGTGTCTAACTTGGAGAGAGTGAAGGTAAAAATAAAATATTATCATACTGTAGTGTAAAAATAACCTCTCATTCCTCTTAAAGGTCTGATACCAAGTGTTCACACAATCCTCTCCCTCTTACCAATTTAGTGGCCTTAATTTCTCTAATATATTACATGACTTTGGTTATCCATCCAACCCTCTTTTCATTCAAATCATTATTCAAAATGAAGTCTCTTATGATTTTATGGGTCACCAAGACATTAATATTGTTATTATACACCATATGTATAAGCTTCTTTAGGATCCTTATGATTTATAACACCTACTTCTCAATGACAGTGTATCTCTCCTCATACTCTTCCATCCCTTAACAAAAGAAAAAAAATAGGTTGCTCAATAACTTCATTATTGTGTTACATTAACATATATGAAATAGTTTCAATTTTGGAAAAGGCATAAAAGAAGAAATCCTTATAGAAATAAGGGTTAATCAGTGTTGGTGCTTGTTCAATGGCTTGTTTAATGGAATCAAAACTATTTTTCCCTCTTTATTCTAAACACAGGCTTGATACTTCTTCAACATGGCTATGACATGCTTCAAAAGGTTAGTGAAGCTAGGTATAAACCTTCTCACGCATTTTATGTTCCCAAGAAAACTTTTTAAACCTTTCTTATGTTTGGGCAAAGATAAAGCCAATATGACACTTACCCTTTTAGGGCCTATAGCAACCCCATCCTTGGAGACAATATGGGCTAATAAATTACCCTCGTGAATTGAAAAAACACATTTCCTTGGGTTTAAAGAGATTCCATATTTACTATACCTTTAAAAAATCAACTTAGGATGAGCTAGATGATCTCTAACATTCCTAGAGAGAATTGTGATATCATCAAAATAAATTAGAACTATTTGATTGATAAAACATTGGAAATTAATATCCATGGATATTAAAAATGTATACCCTACATTATATATCCAAAATGGAATAATCTTGTAGGTGTATGTGTCCCATTTAGTAGTAAAGGTTTTTATATATAGATCTTCTTTGACCAAGACTTGGTTATAACTTGAATAGCCATGCAAGAGAGAGAAATCTTGAGAACTTATAACTAATTAAGGATTTATTCCATATAAGGTAAGGGATAGTGGTTCGTCAATTAAACTATAATAAAGTCTCTAAAATCCAAACATAATCTGAACTATGTTGGCAATCCATGAAGAGTATTTGATAGAAAAAAGTGATTCCTAACTCTATCAACTTAGTGAGCTCTTTTTGCATTAGCATATATACTTTAGGATTTATGGGACTTTTTATTTGCCTTATAGTTTTAGCATTTGGATCAAGTTATTTATTGTGTTTGTAAAATTTGGGATCAAACCCCTTGAGTTCACTATATTCCCAAGCAAAGACATTAGAAAATTATTTACATAACTCAATAAATTTAGCCCTCTTAGCTAAAGTACATACTTTTCAAAGATTTAAGAGTTTATTATGGAAGATGGCCACCTTATCATCATGTTACTCTTTGGTATACATGCTTAATTTATCTCTTCTCATTTTATAACTTTCATTGAATATGTTATCAAGAATAACCAACCCTTTGGGAAGCTTATTAGACCTTAATTTTACACTTTAGTCTCCATATTGGTGATGAAACTTGGCCTTACTTTTAAAACAAAACTCAGCTTCTTATTGGAAAAAACATGTTATTTTTTCTATATCAAATTATTTATAATTAACACCATTATCCAATACTGATGGCTTTACAACTACCATGATGTGTGGTTGAGTTTTTGAGTTCTTGACATCATTCATGATATCAAATTGTTCTCTAACTAATACAAAACTATTAGCATGTTGATTTACTTCCATTAAAATTTATTATATGTTTAAGGCCTAAAAATATTCAATAAGGTCCCATACTATATGCTTGTATGACTTAAAAAAATGTGTTTTTGGTAGCACCATTACCTCTTACTTGGTGGACAAATAGTTCACTATCTCTAAAAGTTGTACTTCCTTCACTTATTTCTTTTTTTCCCATTGAATCTTGTGTCTAAGAGATTCATATTTAGTTTCATTAAAAAAACAAATAAAGTAAAATATAATGGTAAAATAGTACATTTCATTTGATGGAGAAATAATCACAATACATTCCCCTACTTCATTCTTTCTTCTTAAGCCATCAAAGAATAATTTACACAAACCACCACTATCATCACTTGGCTTCAAGAGAAGGTATGGCTATACCTTACTCAAGCATATAATATAAACCAATAACAACCTATTCAACACCTTTATATGGTTCATACTCATGATTTTATGCCCCCACTCATGAATGAAGAGATCTAAAATATCTTCAAGAGGAACTGTTGGTTCTTGATCACTAGGGTGATCCTCCTCATCAATGATGGTGAAATTGACATTAAAAATATTAGGTGTGTATGGATCCAAATGAAAATTATATATAGGCTTATATCTAATGGTAACTTTGGTGTCATATCTAGTCTTAAAATTAATGTAGGACCAATCAGATGATAAGTATCCTCCAATCTTGGTGGTGAAATATCTTAACAAATAAAATATCATAGTATGGTGGAAATTTTACTAAAACCACATCTTTAGAAATAGATAAATTAGAACAATCATGTAGAGTAAGGTTCAAGCCCTTGATTAAACCCATGGTCTTAGTAGTTGAGCCATCTAGTTGTAACACACCTATAACATTGGGATCATACTTTAAGCCTAGCCTATCATCTATTTATTTGGCTATCACCAAGTTACTTTCCCCATTATCTATCATAAAATTGTGTACTAGGAAATATATAATGACAACTAAAACATATAGATGAAGGTGGATTACCATCTTTTCTTGGACTCCCATTAGTAAGCATATGACTGTTTGTAAAAAATGCACCTTTTCTTCTAGTTTATGTCTTTATAAGGCCAAGCTTTGAAATTTCCTCTTGGAACACATATATTTAATCAAGAAGAGATAATGTATCCCACATAGAAATAGTTACATTAACCTTATTCATTTAATCTACAATATTAATGCAAGAGATCCTAACTCTTAGTTATCCTCTAGGAGTTATCATACTATTTTAGGGATACATAGTTTGAGGAATGAAAATGCTCTTCACATTCTGATTTCTTTGAGATTCTTGAGATTTGTGAGCTAAATTATCATCCCTTTTTCCTTGAGTCATATAATATATGGTGGCTACACATTTAACCATATCTTGAGCATAATTAATTGCTCTTCTTTTATACTTTTGTTAGCTATAATATAAGTATCATTAGCATTACTTATCCCTCCCAATTGATTTATTTCACAATACTCTCCCTCTTGATAATTAACTAATGTAACATTGGATTTTAATTTTTCTCCACTTTTCATGACCTGATTTGACACTTCAACATGTGTCATAAATGGAATGGTTACATTTTATGGCATAAAATCTTGAGTAAACACTTCACTTTGACTAGAGGGATGATTAAGGGGTTGATCCCATTGAGAATACTAATCATGCTCTTGAACCAATTTTTTTTGAGTAGGCACCAATGCCCTATAATTGGAGGAAACATTAAGGTTGTAACTATTATATTTTCTCACATTGGTAATTTGCCATTTCCCTTGAGAATTGCCTTGTAAGGGTGGCCTATTGGGATATCATGAATGATTGGGTTGGTATGGATATTGATAGGGTATAAAAGGGTTGGTTTACCTACCTCTTTATCAATTTCATATAATTTACAAGGGCATTGAGTAATTCCTTCTCATCATCACTTGATTTGCTTGGTTGACCAGTACTAACTAATATATCATCGATCAATGTAGGAATGAGAGCCATTATGTGAGTAGGAGGTTGTATATCAGGAAGAAATGGCATAAGAGGTGTTGGGGATATATTTTTATAATACATGATATTATTTTTAGATTTTATGACAAGGTCATAGTCTTTTTATAAGGTATTCCCTCCCATGGATTATATCATAATAACTATATCAATATTCAAATATTTGAGATAATATAATAATACATAATTTGGATTGGACCTCACAAGAATTGAGATCTTATCCCATGTCTTTTGGATCCTATAATTAAATTCTTACATGAATTATTATGGGGATATTTCTATAGTAGTCAATTTCTCATCTAGTGACAAATGGTCACTCTTATCTTCAAGCCTTTTACTCAACTTATCTCCCGATTCATTCCATGTGTTAATTGAATTAGGGTTCAAAGTCATATACCAATCCAACTCTTTTCTTTTGAAGAATATTTCCAATAACCTGATAGATAAATTATCTTGGGTGACATTATGGATATTACAAAATTTTTCCATATCTATTAAATGCTCAATTGTTGTAATAGTGATCTCTCCACTAAAATATAGAACATTCTTGAGGTCTACTATAGGGATCTCATCATATTGGACAAGGTTTAGGGGAGACTAACCATTGAAAGGTATAAATGGCATATTTCTATCCATAATGTTAACTTTGAGAGATATTAGAATATAAGAGAATTGAAGCTTTCTTCTTGGTGTCTTGGTATAAGGAAGAGTATATATAAAAAAAATTATTTTGACTAAAAATAAAGGTAATTAAAAAAAAAAGGAATACCTTTATACCTTTAACTTTTTGTCATCTTTGACATGAGAAATAGCTTTATAATCTACAACCAAGAGATAAGAACTTACTGGAGTCACCAGATGTTGCATGAAGGGGGCTATTACAACTAAAAAATTTCTAAGACCAACATCAATATTGGATAATCCTTATTCAAATAAATCCCACCAGGCATGTCAGAACTACTATATATCAAATTTTCACCCTTGATATGATGTCTTATATCCCTCTCACTTGATTTATATAATTATATTAGTCTTAGGTTGTGGGTGACCTAAGTAGAATAAACCTCTAAATCTAGGGATAGATCCCAAGTACAATAGCTATACTAATAATTAAACTACTTATTTACTTGGAAAAGGGATATAAGTAAGGATGATACTAAAAATAACGCTTGGATGTGATGCATAAAACATGATATCCTATAGTTTCTAAGGTTTGCACTATGAAACAAGATACAATCTAATTCTACTACTCCAAGATAACCCCTATCACACTAGTGATTCAATATGAAGGTTATGGCAATTAAAATGGGTTAAGATGACCAATCAAGAGGAACTAATAGAAGGAAATAATGACATATCAGCTCTCAAACTCAAAAAACCATGTATCCCACTTCATATGACCTATGAAAATAATAAAAACTCACATAGAGCATGAAAGAGAAGGACAAATGGAAGGAAGTACATTCACCATCACAAATAATTCATGAACAATTCATTCTAGATCATTGTATGTAATATAAAGATAGAAATATTCAGTTTGGATTGATTTCAATAGGAAATTACAAGTTTTAATTTTGGTATGGATTAACCATCACCAATTTAAGGATGCTTATAATGCCTCTCAAGGCTACATTTATAGAAAAAAATTAAAGAATAGAGAAGGAAGGGATAAAAATAGCATTCATGAATTGTCCTTCATGATTATATAAGTTAAAAACCAAATAAATAATGACACCAATACTTGAAAGCTTGTGTTTTCATCTTCCTCTTCTATAAAAAGTGTTGATGAAACTCTTCCCAAGAGTGGCATAGGAAAAATCCTTGGAAATGTATATGTTTTCTTCATCATAATTCCTCCCCAGATAGTTAAAAATATGCCTCTTGAGTTAGTTAAAAACCTAAATTGGCACTTGGCATGTTGAGTATGTTTTTTCCAACCTCTACCTCTTACAAATATTCTTCATTGGGAGACTAGTGTTGAACTTCATGATTCATTTTTACTTTGTGATCAAGTTATAACCTCCAAAGGTAGTTTTGGTTTTTTACCATAGGAAAATTCTATTAGAAATTTTTTATTCAATTAATATGCCATTAAAATTCATGAGGCTTTGACCCTTGAGTGAAATTCATCTTGCACTTGGTTATACCTTAACTATTCAATAGAGTGAAAAGGGATAAAGGCTCTTTGCCACAGAGGTTCCAAGTATCCTTGATCCCTAAGTTTTATATTTTTATTGAAATAATGACTCCAATACTAATTTTTAATTATTTTTATATTCTCTTCAAGTTTTTATAATGCACTTCTAACTCTATAGACTTTGAGATGGGCCTATACATAGTTTTCTTGAAGATATATAAGCCATCTCTTTTATGTAGGCATGTTTGGATACTTATGGCCCATATAAATCCTATGAAACTTTTTTAATGATTTTAATACATTAAAATCATATTTATATTGGCTTAGGTAACCTCTAAAACTATTTGGAAGAGTTCATCTAGTTCAAAACCTTGAAAACTAGCTCAAGAATAAGCTTTTTAGGTCAATATTTATACACATTCAGCTCACATGTGTAAAAATTGTAATTATTAAAATTTATGAGAGATTTAATAATTTAATTAATATCATTTCAAGGCTATATAAATCCATCTTGTTTACATAGACAATAAAACTCTTCCTTTAGGTCATTATGGAGGGTTTAGGTAGGATTTAAGGCACTTGAGGTCTTAACAATTGTTCACAGCTCTGAGGGCCCTAATGAATGAACAAATGTAATGATATTTTAGTATAAAAAACTATAAAACTATAATAATTGGATCAGTATACCATGAATATTATCATGTATTTTCACATGTGGAGAAGATGGTTATCGGGCAACCAAGCCTGCACTCTTGAGCTCGAGAGAAAGGAATTTTTGAGAAAAAATAATAGGAGTGATTTTTTTGAGTTATAAACACTTAAATGAGGTATGGGTGAAATTATATGATATTTATTAATAGTTACCCTTCAAACCATTATAAACTAACTTAAGCCCTATATGAGGGTTTGCACACATTCATAGTCATTTAACCCTAACAAACCCTTTCCCATATTCTCATTTTTTCCTTAATAGTTCCAATATTCATGGAAATATTATAAGACACACCAATAATCAAATTAAACTCCTATGTTTACAAATAATTAATAAATATTAAAACACATCTCATATTTAATACATAGGCATGTGTATGCTTATTTAGGCTTACTATACCTAATTAGTCATTTTAGGCCTTTTCAATACCTTTAACCACTTTTCACCCAAGGATAGATTTATGATTTTTTAGTATTAAAGTTAATAGATCTCTTTTATCTTATTTTAAATTCATGATCTCAAGGGATATTCAACACA
Organism: Torreya grandis; assembly: GCA_037957365.1. Classification (NCBI taxonomy): domain Eukaryota; kingdom Viridiplantae; phylum Streptophyta; class Pinopsida; order Cupressales; family Taxaceae; genus Torreya; species Torreya grandis. The sequence continues at coordinate 650,557 of JARHVA010006123.1, read as the reverse complement.
TTTCCTTCAATCTCAAAACCTGCCTATAGGTTCTCATTAAGACTACCTAGATTATAGGATGAGTGTGAACCTTAAACATTAAGATTTTTTGATCCCTTGAATGATATAGAAATTATATACATGTTATTATTAACCATATTTAGGTATAACCAACATTTATTCACATCATACATGTACCTTTCCAAAATTCTACCCATAACAAGCTTGTAGGTGGAAGTTTAAGCTCATTGTAGGGTGGTATTTGAAAAAGGGATGTATTGAGTTACTCTTAGCTCTCTTGGTGTCCCAATTTGGGTTTCAAATTTTTTCACATATTATCTAACCTTTGTGACATTTTAGGACCTCCATCTAGTAACAACACATTTCTTTTTCTCATTTGGGCCTATGATAGGCCTATAGGTAGTCACTTAGCCAAAACTCTATCTTTTACATGTTGTTATACCTTCTAGTACCTATACCATCCCTATTTACATTTTAGGGAAATTATTTTATTTTTATATTACTTGTTATCAATTCCTTTATCCATGAAAATAGTTTGGATCAACCTAATTGGTCATTGTCTTAATGCACACAATCTACCTTCAATGTCCATTATCTTCATGATTGACTACCCATGACCTTCATCTCTCTATTTTTTCACACACACATTCAATTAATATATGGTTTTAATGATATGAAATATTAATTTATATACACTATGGGATTGATAAACCAATCTCATATTGGTTTCTCCTAGTTGGAGAATAAGATCATGTTTCCCCTCTAGTCCTCAATAAGATTCTATAGTACTCCTACATCAAAGAGGTTGATGTTCTTTGAGATCCTATCAAATTAATCTTTCTAATTATTCATGAAAATCATTTTAATCCTCTTCATCCTTGTTTTAATTTCACCACTTAATTTTCAAGCATAATCCTATAACTTTCATCCAACTTTCTCAATGGTAGTTTGTAGGTGTATGTTTGGTTTTGTTGACTATTATAGTGATACATGTGGTCCCCATATCATTCCAATCCCTTTTAATCCTATCATGAAGTCTCACCCACCCCATTTGGCTCTCTCATAATCTTCTTATCATATCCTGATTCCTCACTAAGCTAATTTACCTAATTATCTATGGATTATTATGGTAAATAATTTGATTTGATTACTATTTAACTAGATTGTAAGTCATATGTTGTTATGATATAGTTGTATGTTTCTTTGATTACATGATTTTAGTGATATGAGTTAGTTGTACTATATATTCCTTACATTATGATCATGTTGATTTTTTGTTACAATGGTATTTTATATATATATATATATATATATATATTTGTAAGTCATATGTTGTTATGGGATAGTTTTATGTTTCTTTGATTACATGATTTTAGTGATATGAGTTAGTTTTTCTATATATTCCTTACATTATGGTCATTTGTTACAATAGTATTATATATATATATATATATATATATATATATATATATATATATATATATAACATATAATAAATGATCATAATGTAAGGAATATATAGAAAAACTAACTCATATCACTAAAATCATGTAATCAAAGAAACATAAAACTATCTCATAACAACATATGACTTACAATTTAGTTAAATAGTAATCATATATATATATATATATATATATATATATATATATATATATATATATATATATCATGATGATATGGGTTAAATAACTTCTTTTCATGAGTTAGATGTAAGATAGATTCATCCCTCAGAGCATGATAGAGGGATATTATTATCGAAGAGAGTGTCATAGATGAAGGTGTTGTGGAACAATGGAGGAGCTGATAGAACCCATGCACACACCACATTAGATAGTACACATTATATGCATTGATTCAATTATTAGAGTTAATACATTTTTTATGTTATCTACATTTACATAATTGATTATGTATGTTATTTATATGTTAGCTCAATTTAATGCCTATGTGTATCTTGTGTGATTGCATTGTAGATACTACACATAGATTTAGTGTATAATGTTGTAGTGTGATTATGTCATGTTATTGAATTCATGATTGTTAATGCTTACAAGAACATAAATTTACGTGAATAGTATTTGGTTACTATCGTATATAGACTAACCATCATGTATTTGTAATGTTTGAGAACATTAACTAGTTATCTTTATGATATTTTAAATTTCCATTATGTAGATTAATGCCTTAAAATACATATAGATAATAAAAGACATAGGATAGGCTATATGACGTAGTAATAAACAATCATTATGTTGTTATATTACTATTATTTTTGGTATAATAGTTGTTTAACTTACCATTTCGGTCAAGATAATATCAAATTTAAATTACAAACATAATTATTAAGGTCAAGATATTGTTTATTTTTACTAGGTTATTACAAAGATTGCATTATATTCTAAGACTAATCTATGAACTAAACCTAGACATTATTTGGAATGGATAGTGAATAGAATTAATTAAAAGTGTTAGTTATCATTGAGAAATATTATTAATAGTAAAATTTTTGGAAGGTGGATACGCAAACATGTAAATCAATTGACCATATAGGATTTAAAAAATAAAATAATGATTAAAGAATTTGGGGAAAGTTTGAGAGGAAATTAGGGTTTTTTGGGTTGTGTTAAAATGGAATTAATGTGTATTAGTTATAATTTTCATAAAAAGATAGATTTTCTACATCATGTGATTTGAGAAACTACAAGATTTTACCTAGATGTGATAGAGATATAGATGGAAAAATGATGATACAAAGGAGAATTGGAGAAGGACATGGCATGGACGAAGAAGAGAAAGAAGTAGAGTAGAGAGAAAGGAAGGTGAAGACTTTCTAGTATCATTTGGAAGTTATTAAAAAGGTTGGTGATGTCATTTTATTATTTCAACTCATAAAAATTATGTTTAAAATGCCATTTAAGGTTTTTGAAAAAGGTAACATTTTATATTAGATGCAGGTTTAGTCCTGTGGATGTCTCAAACATCCAAAACACTAAACCTATATCCTCTAAATCCCTATGAATGCAAATTAATTATATGCATATCCATTAGGGTTATATGGATTTAATTTTGTAATATGCACTAGCTTAGGAAATATGGAACCCTAGGCAGATGGTTTTGATATACTCAAAACTAAGGTTTATTTGAAAAAATGTGCTAGATATTTATATACCTAGTTAGATTTATATCTTGAAATCCTTAGTAGTATATATATAATACATAGGAATATATATATATATATATATATATATATACTTATTAGGGGTATAAATAGGTAAATTCATGGTGTTGGTGCATAATACTATGGACATTTACCATAACATGGTCATGTTATTCAATTAATGTGATCACATTACTTAAGTCTATGCTCGATATTACTGAGCCATAACATGGTTGTGTTATAAAATAATGTGATCATGTTATATTGAATAGTAATATGATCATGTTATTAGTTAATAACATGATCATGTTCCCTCTATCATATATATAGGGAAAACTAAACTCAAAATTGTTCATTTTGTGTTCATGTTTCCTACTCCTACCTTGTTTTGTGATCGTGTTTTGGTCAAAAGAGTACCAAGAAGTTCTAATAAGTTGATAGATTCACCCCACATGCCTATTGATCAATGATGCCACTACATAAGAGAGGTAAGTCATTAAAATATTCTTTATTTAACCCTATGTTTTCATAATTTTCATTGTTTAACCTATGTTTTTAATTTTAATTTATTTTTTCTAAAAGCCCATCTTGCTAACCCTCCCAACCCTCCACAAAACCTTTAGTTGTTCCTCCTCCTAGCCATCCTCAAAATATTATTGTTCCTCCTATCCCTCCACCTAACCCTCCTACAGTTCCTCAAAACCCCCTAGCAGTCAAGATTTTTTGATTGATAACATTGTGGGAAATAAACTTGAAATTGAAGACCCAATTGATAGAATGAGAGATCCCAGTTTAACCAACCCCCACTACACCTATCTAGCTGATTCCCTATAGACCTTATTAGGTCAAATTGACTTGATAATGAGTCAAATTAACTAATAGAACTCATATAGGGATACTTTTAGGGCATAATATGCTGACAAGTTATCATCCTTTTAGGTCAAGAATTTGGAAATTTAAAAATTTTACATTTGTGCCCTATTCATCTATCTAAGCACCAATGCCCCCTTTACCATAACCGCTAACATTTTTATATCCATCGTTGTGTACAAAACTTAATCAAAAAAAAATTTGGGATTGATGTTGGATAATATTTGACTATACATAATGTAAAAACCATGAGGTTTCATTATATTTTTTTATGAAACTATACTGTGAGTTTATCCTCAACTGAATTCCCAATTAGTGTGTTTTAGGTTAAGGAAAAGGTTCTATGTAGGATCAACTAGGTACACATCATGTGCTTGATTAGCCTACATAGATTCATTTTAAAAATCTTCTTAAGATTAAGATACCCTCCATGGTTCAGTAGGTCATATAAATAGACACTCTCCATTCTCTTAGTTATCTTACCAATACACACATATAGCATACGAGTAGGATTTCATATAGTGATGATACAAATATGGCATAGGCTCCCTAACCATGACCACACACTTTCTATTCATGTGGATCTATGTACATGTGACCTTCTCATGATGATGGCATCAGTGGTTCAAATGGATTAGATCATATTATAATGAGTGATAAGTTTTTGACATGCACATTTGACATGCAAACATTAGTCACCACAAAGATATAGGTATATTTTATATAAATGTCATGTTAAATTTAAGTTATATTTGAAAATTTTAATTCTAATATAAAAATTAATTTACATAGAAAATTAATATAATATATATGTCATTTTTTAAGTTACAAGAGGTGATGGTTCCTTCATCATCATAGTCAGCATTTATAGCATTCAATTTGTCACAACAATTATTTTCATATTCAAATCTAGTTGCTAGGCCATCCATGACTACATCTACCTCTACCAGGATGACACCATTTACCTATACATAGGTAAAAATTATTTTCATATTTTCTTTACTCTTTGAATTTGTTATGATATAAATTGTTTACATATACATGGTGATGAGTTATGTGGGATATGATTTCTCTAATTTTGTGTCTCTTTCTTATACGTACATGGGTGATGTACCTCCCTCTTTTTTTTGTAGATGGATCCTAACCTCCCCTATCCCTAAAAATTTCATTGAGAGTCTTCACCTAAGACTCTAAACCAAACACATTTTCCTGTAGGCCAACTATCTCTCTCTTATTATGAGGGAACTCCACATATGTATGCTTTCTTATTCACACATGGAGAACCACATCCACCAAAAAATTATCAAGGTTAAAATAATCCTCACCTAAAAAATCCTAACCAATTTTTCTTTGATCATGATCCACAACTAAGTTATTCACTCTAAAACCATATAATAAGAGAATAAATTATATCTCTAATCATATAAACTAATAATAACTAAGTAATAAATTAAAAAGTAACATAGAAAGTAACTAGAAATAAACCAGCTCAATGCTTTATTTGGGTAACTTCATGTTAGTCTAAGTATAATTCATAATTAGACCTCATCTTAGCATTCTCCTCCTATCATGTTGGTTCCTCTCTAACAAGTGTATGCTCACACTTGTTTCCCCCTAAACTTAACCTCCTCACCATGTATCCTATTATTGTTTCTACATATAAGTATCTACATATTATGGTGGTGTTTTTACTTAATGTTGGCATCCTACCATAATTACAACCTAGACACGAGATATTTTTTCTAAATGTACTCCTCTAATTAGTACTCTTACAATTTTGTCTGAAACGGTAGTAGATTGTCTACCTCGTTCACAAACTATCATAAAATAATTAAATATAGTAGAGCTACAAAATATATCATTGTCAGTGTGTCCACCACTCATAGAACGTCTCTCAATGGTGGAAAACCTATCCAATTAGAATCATTTATGGCCTCCACTATCCCAATCTCTAATCCTCACTAATAAAGGGTCATGTGCTTGTACACCTAGCCCATGATGAGTGTATGGGTCATGTGCTCATTCACCAAATTATTACACCTAATTAAAAACATTACCTCTATCACAATCGTCTATTAAGGCCACTACCCTAGCTTTAAATGACAAGAATAGTATCCCAATCACAACCTTGAAAATTATAGTCCACTCTCAAGGGACTTGTGGGAAAATTAAACTATTTTACATGAAACATCCTAGTTGATGAATAGGTTAAGAAAAGTAATCTACTTGATGGGAGAATAATCCCCACCTGCACAATCAAGAGTATCTTTATTATATATAGTGTGGCAAAATCATCAGTCATTAATTTGTCTATAATCCTAGGAAGCCAATCATACTTCATCAATATACTCCATAAAATGTAGGCCCACTTTTAAAACACAATTTAAAATATCCTTAAATACTCTAAGTTAATATTGAAAATTCATCCAAAAATAATTAGTTACGAGGGTCCAAACCTAACTCAAACCCCTATTTTTAGACAAGTAATAAATTAACAACCAATATAGTCTAACATATAATATAACATAAATTGAAGATCTTGACCCAAGTATATTTATATTTTTCAATTTGAAAAAAAAATAAACTAGTATATTATATATTCCATTTCATAATTTCAATGCTCTAATTTTAGTTTTGGTATATGGTTGTTTCTCTAACACTTTAATAGATGGCTTATCAAATCATATCTAAGTATATTTTCATGTGCATGTTTGTCTTCTTCTTTCCTATAATGTTTCATTGCATTCATGTACTTATATAGATAGATATATTATATGTACAAGTGCTTATATAGATTTTTTTGGTTTCCATATATAATATTTGATGTACTTTATATAAAATTAAGTGAGACCTTGTTTACATGAACACTTGATGGATGGTACTGACACTCCTCCCTCTCTATGATTTGAGATAGACATGGGCATTTATACTATAATGTCATCTGAAATGGTGCTAACATAGGTATATATTGGTTCTTTTAATTTTTAATTGTAAAGATAAACTTATTTTAATGATCTTAGTACATGTGTACTTGGGGAAAATATAACTTATGTATTGTGTATGCAGGGTTATCCTATAACAACTAATAGTCCTAATCAGATGGTTGTTACATAAAATCTTATGTTCCTCCCATATTTAAGATGCCTATTCAAATATATAAGCCTACCATTGAATTAATTGAGCATGAAAAATAGATTGAGATGAATCATGAGCTTGTAGTAAGTGCACATGTTTAAATGATTTTTTATTTTAGTTTAGAATTAATTTCTTAAAAATTATTTAAGTGTATTTTATGTTATTTTTAAATAATTTTTATATTTTAACAAAATAAGTTATAATATATCTATGAGCATAGGACCTGCAATTGGATCTTAGATCAATCTATGGCATTAGAGGGGTCTACATCTACTAGTAGGGAATCTCAGGGAGAGTCTTCTTCAAGAAAGGCAAAGAGAGGGAGGATATTTGATGAATAGATGTCTTACACATGAGATTTACTTTTTTTTATTATTATATGGTAATTAATACATTTTTAGCATTGTATATGCACGTATGACATTCAACCAACATTATATACTATGTTGGTAGATGTAATTTTTTGAATGTCTATCATGGCCCAATCTATGTATTATTGAAATTAGACAAGTATGTTCCCATATTTTAAGCCAATAATGGCTTCATATATCTAATTTATATTTAATTTTTATTTCATTGTGCATTATTATACAATGTTGTTTTGATCTTCCAAATTATTATCTATATAAATTAATGTTGTATGTGCATAAATGAGGATTCAAATTTATTATTTTTAATGCTATAAACATTAGATCTTACATATTTTTTAAATTAAAATTTTTATTTCATTGTGTTTAGTGCAAATGACTAATGACACTCTTTTCACTTATGATTAATGGCCTTCTTCTCTTTGTACCTACTTCTTGTACACTTTTGATGCAGATCTTTCTCAATAGATTGCAAGTGTCTAGGATCTTGATCAAAGGTAATCTTGTGTATCCAATTATATATTACTTCAAGACTCCTTATCCTACTCATACATCACAATTCCAACTTTTAAACCCCTCTCTCTTTTATCTTTTATCTTTTCTCAACTTTCTCTCTTTAGCCTTTGTCTTGGCTTGTAGCCCTATTTTAGGGAAAACCTCCTATTTTATTTCATACATATAATATTAAATGAAAATTAATTATTTTTTTTTACAACTCTTTTCCATGCCATTACCTCACACAAAATCTTGAGTTAGGTTCCTTTTCAAAATCTTGTACCTCTAGGATTACATGACACTCTAATTACCACTCTAAATGCATAAAGCTCTAAGGTTTGACCGTTATGGAGACACTTTGACCAAAACAAAACTATATTTGACCACCATATTTTCCAATATTTATTTTAATAAATTTTTGTCCTCAACTCTTCACCTAAGTTCAACATTATTCTTTAGCCTCTTTCTCACTAGGTCTCTTAGGATAGTTGACTACCTATATGGTAGTACAATATGAAATATAGAAGGTAAAAGTATTAAATAAATTTATTAACTTAATAAACCCTAAGAAACACTATATTATAATTTTTTATGAATTTTTAAGTGTTTAATCTCTTATTATGGTCAAAACCCTAAAAGTTAGGGTTTGTAGCGAATATATAGGCCAAGACTAAAAACAATTGCATATAATGTCTAAATAGGACTTTCAATTTCATATAATGATTTTATTAGGTCTATATAACATTATTATATGTTTTTAATTCAATTAAAAATTTCTCATGACCCTCAAGGTATTCACAAACAAGAAATCTCAGTCATTTGACATTGTATTATGTATGTTAGAAACAGGAGTATGCAAGGTCTCTAGGTTTTTCAACATCAAAGGACTCTATAAATAAAAATAAGTTTATAAAAAAATTATATAACCATTATAAACCTTTTTTAATAAATTTTTTAATCAAATACAAGATTTAATACAAATATTATAGTATACAAAATTTTGAGTTTAAGACTGTGGACTTTCAATGGGAAAGAACTATGATCAAAGTGAAACTTACAAAATATTATCCATCTTTAGGTTATAAAAATATTAATATAAATATTCATACATATTTCATATCCAAATTTTCCACACGACTTAATATAATTAAATATTTAATACTCATACTCTTCACCATCTACCTTGAATGGAATGTGAGGTTGCAAAACTAAAACTAAATGTTAACCCAAAACAAGGTATACATAGGGTTAGTTTGTTCTAAAAGTCAATAGTTAAATAGATCAATAGGTCAATAGGTTAATATTTTAATTAATAAATACAACCTAATATGTCAATAGGTTAAAGTTTTCAAATTTGTAAAAATTATCAAAGTTGTAAAAATTATCAAAGTTGTCAAAATTGTCAAAGTTATCAAATTTGTCAAAGTTATCAAAAATTTCAAATTTGCCAAATTTGTCAATAGGTAAATAGGTCAATATATAAATTACTCATTAATTTTCTATGTCTCTAGTTTATGTTTTCAATGTTTTCAAAGTTTTCAAAATTGTCAAAGTTGTCAAAGTTGTCAAAATTGTCAAATTTGTCAAAGTTGTCAAAATTTTCAAAGTTGTCAAAGTTGTCAAAGTTATCAATAGGTCAATATGTCAATATATCAATTAATTATTAAGTTTATAGATCTCTAGTTTAATTTTTCAAAGTTTTCAATATGTCAATAAGTCATTAGATCAAATACTCATTAAGTTTATAGGTCTCTATTTTAAGTTATCAAAGTTGTCAAAGTTATCAAAGTTGTCAAAGTTGTCAAATTTCAAGTTATGGTTTCATAACTCTAGTTATGATGATTCTTGGATGAAAACTAACACTACCAACACATCTATAGGGGAGGATAATGTCTAGGACCAAGTTTTTGGCTTCTCATTAGGCCAAATCAATAAACCCACCACCCATTCTAGCCTCAAGAACACCCTTCCTAATACAAGAAAAATGCAATTTTTATCCTAAGTTCAAACATGAATTAAAAAAAAATTTAAGTAATATATGTGAACCACCAGATCCCTCACATACATCCTTAATCCCTCTAATCACATCCTAGAGCATTTAAATGGAACCTTCAAGATCAATTAATTAGATAAGTTGCACTGATGGATCCAAAAATGCAAGTTTTTTTCATTGAACAAGTAAATTTTCACACTCCAACTTGAATTTATACCTTCAAGACCTCTACCTATGAATATATAACTTTAATCACATATAAATAGGTAAATTACATGTTATTATACTACCAAAACATTCTAATCCACCCAAAAGTACATTTTCACTACCATTTTGGAGAGCAAAAACACTGACAACAAATTTTGTCAAAGTTTAAGTTGTGGTTGTATAATTCTAGTTCTGATGCTTCCAGGGTGAAAATTGACACCACCAACACATCCAAGGGAGATAATAATTTTTAGGACTAGGTTTATTTTCTTCCCATTAGGCCCGATCAACAAACCCACCACCTATTCCGGCCTCAAGAACACCCTTCCCAATACAAGAAAAATGTAATTTTTTAGCCTAAGTTCAAACATACATAAAATGAAAACTATAAGTCATTTCCACAAACCAATAGATCCCTCATGTACCTCCTTAATCCATATAATCACACACTAAATCAAACATGCATGAAGCCTAATCTTGTATTATCTTCAGTAATATATAATTATTTACTGATAGTGTCAACCATGTGAAGGTGGAAGCTTATCTGGCACCACTAACCTACAAAAAATTATTAGTAAGCAATTAAAAATGAAATTTATATATATACTACTTATAAATTTATAAAAATGGTAAAATTGATTACATATACATTTGAAAAGTCAACATACCTCTATATTTCAATCTAACGAACCACTAGGATCTGCTCTAACCTTGATAGTATCAAGAATAGCTTCATGATTTGACTCCCAAACTTTCCATAGTTTCCTACTTAATGGCCTCCAATGATATTTTTGTAATTGAATATTCATTATAAGAATCAAATTTAAATAGTTTAGTATCTTCCTATTCATTTCAAACTCTTCAAACAACCATTGATTTGAATTTTTTATAAGATATCATCAAAACCAAGTTTCAGTGACTACCACTGACCCAATGGGATAGTCAATGTTTTCTCCATCTGTAACTTAGGAATTCAATTTTTTATTTATCTCTACAAATTGATACAAGTAGTAATTAATGACTTATTTTCTATCTTAATCTATAATAACTACAAATCATGCCCTGTACATCACATAAAATCATTTTTAGAGATAATATGAAGATATATAAATAATGAGAATAAATTGTAGCTAATGAAAAAATATTCTATCTAGCTACACTAGATTAGATACATGGTCAAAATCATTAGTTGATGTCAAATCTTTAAGTTGTAATGCTATTAGAGCCTGATATGTGTTGATTGGAATTAGAGGTTTGAAACTCTAATCATCCACTCACACTTGTGACTCATACTCATTCCAAATAGAGTCCACATATGCATAATATAAACATTCCAAGTGTCTCATATGAACAATCTAATAACTTGTATTTTAGTGACACAATGAGTGGAGGTCAATTAAACTTGTTAGAGTCATACAATCCTCATACTTTGCCAAGTGTTCTTCCTCCATTAACTAAAAATGTTTATAAATAGTAGAATCTAGTTGAGCACCATGACACATGTTCTCATTACACCATTCAACCATAGTGTTTGCATCTATCAAATAAACACTCTCTTCAAATTTAAACTCCTCCCTTGAAATAGCTATTTTTACACATGCTTCAACACCATCATGCTCCCCTTTTCTATGACCAACCTTGATAAAACTCCCAATGTGTTCTACACCTATGGTAATGTGCATCCTCCTCAACCAATAAAACATCCATACATTTTTGAATTGTGATGTGCAATTGTCTGACCAAATGTAATGTTGATTGAAATCAATATTCCTTGAACTCAAATATTCATAGAAGTTGTGAAAAAAACTTTACACATACTCTAAATAATATGATCTATCATTTTTGATATATAAATGGTACTCCCTTAATATTTTATATTGTTTATTTTTACTATTAAGTGCATGCAAAAATGTTATATGCACAAATATGGTAACTTTTGATGATTTTTAATACAGTGATTGAACTTCCATTTGGGGTTTGAATGTGTAATTCTCTACAAAATCAACTACTGAAATAATGAAACAAAGTGGGAATGTATCCTTTCATATCTTTAAATTTTCATCCAACCATCTATCCCTATGTGTGTGCCTTGCATAGTCATAAACAATATTCTCCATAAATTTGACCAATTTTTTTGAAATAGGTATCTTTTTTCTAAAAAGTTCACACCTTTAGATTCTTTGCCATTTTATACTTGATAAGTCACTAGTTTATATTTGCTTAAAACAAATAATTCCTATCTAATTTCATTTGTAATCTTGTCATGGATACATTTTTTTAATTTGGTAATCCACCACAAATGTTGTAATTTCCATTTAAACATAATTTTTTGTTAAATATTTGTCCATCCAGTATTTTATAGAAGATAATTGGAATAAATTCCCTAACTGATTTTGGTGGCAATAAAATTCTACACTCCTGCTAAATGTTAGTATGTAAAGTAAAATGAATATGGAAAAAAACATCATAGTGCATTGAAAATTCAACATGTTTCCTACAACAAGTGGTGTGTGTGTGATTTATTTTAACATAAAAAGGTTTTTCCATCTCAAAATATCTTTAACAAATAGAAATTTATGGATGTTTTTCCAAAAATTTAAAGTATGATTATGTTTGAGTCATATCTAATAAATGTTTTGGATGTGATTCACGATTATGAGACCCAAATATTATTTTCACAACATCTCTTTCATTAGGAAGAATTATTATATTATATTTCCAAAATTGAACAAGGAACTCTTTTAGAGTGTTAAATAGATCCTTGTCATTTTGTGAAAGTCTACTAGAGAATGCCCAAAGCTCATTAGTATTAGGTTCATTAATTCTTTCATGTATTTTAATTTATTTCCTTATTATTTTTATATTTATATTAAGTGTTCAACTTATTTTTGAAACCATTCATCTTATCACTATTATGTTACTTATTGCACAAGTTGTAAGTATATGCTAGGTAGCATTAGAATCTTTGGTGTGTGATTTTGGGCCTCCAATATGATATGCATCATGTATATTTTCAACAATTTCATCATCCATGTTATATTTTCTTAGTCCTAATGTTTACATTCTAGGTCTCATCTTATTCAATTTTATCAGTTAAACAAATAATTGACATCTTTGACTATCATACTACAAATTATGAAAGAAAATATCCCAAATTTGTTAACCTAGTCTTCTTGAATGGTGATCAGACATTTTTTTATGCATTGGTTTTAAAATATTTTCATTGACTTTAATTAAGTACTTTTATTTTTTACACACAAATTTGGAGGTGTTGGTAATGGTGTAATTTTTTGAGAGGGTGTTTCAAAACCAATATTACTTTCATTATTTAAAGGTGGGATGACATTAAATTCTTCATTACTAATTTCCTCATTATATGTTTCCATAAATTTTTTTTGATGTTTAATCTCATCATTATTTGTTTCCATCAAATTTTATTCATTTGTGGGGGATGAATCATCATACATAGACTCATCATCAACAAAATAAAAAAATTGGAACTTTGGATGTGAACTTCCAACGTTAACTAATTCATTAATTTTAATTTCATTATTATTCATTTCACTATGGTCAATTTCATTATTACTCATTTAATTATGGTTAGTTTTAACATTATTCAATTTATCACAGTCAATTTCATCATGTTTTTATTCATTATCATCAATTGGCTCATTATCAATGGCATTTGATTCATCAAGATTATGGTTTGTACCTTGTTTACCATGAAATTTTGCATTGGTAGCTTGTGTTTCTCTCTGAAATATTATAATTCCTCTAGTGTTTTTTATTAAAAAAAATCCTTTTTCTCTTTGAACATGATCCAAAACCCATCAAAAGGGACAATGGACAACTTTTTAAAGGTGGGGTTAGGTACATAGGTGCATAGATCTTATAAAAGTATAGAGAGAGTGTTTATGGGGATAAAAGTCTTGATATGGGTTTAAAATATTAATTGATAAGTGAGTTTATCACTAAAATAATAATAATGTGATCACATTATATAACATGATCTAATACCATGGCATTTAATTCACTTCGGGAAAAATGCCCAAAAACATTTTTGTGTGATGTATGTTATAAATGCATGCTACCTGATGTTTTATTAAATGCACATGTCATTTAAATTTATGGGCAGCCATTTCCCTTTCATCATAATTTTAATTCAAAATTGTCGACTTTAACATAGGGAGTGGCATGAGTATCCATAAATCTAAGTGATTCTAGGAGAAAGGTCCCACTAGTCTTGCACATTCACTTTGAACCATAATTGTAATCCTTAATTCCTAAAACATAAATTAAAATACTTAATCCCTAATCACTAATACATAAACCCTATGCACTAATTTTCCTTAATCCCTAATCTATAAACCATTATCTACATTAAGTATAACATGATCCCAGCATTTATTAATGTGATTACATTATTATTAACATAAGCAATGTACTCGATCCTCGTTGCCAATTACCAACCCCATATCTTATATTTAAAATAATGTTATTGTGTTATTTAATAACATGATCATGTTATTATTGATCAACTTTTTAATGCGTTGGATGTGTTGGGACCTTGTAGAAAACATAACGTGATCACATTATGTAATAAGAAGATCTTATAGGACTAATACTCTAAGGATAGTGCCACATGAGAGGACTATGATGAGTTCTATAGGTGATTTCCATAATTTTTTACTTGATTTGATGCTTCATACTATGTTATTTGTCTACTAAACAATTTTTTTTAATTCATAACTAGTGTTTGAATAAGTTTCATTAAGATGTGACCAGATTTAGGGGGAAGAATGTCACATCCCTATTCTTTACTAAGCTAATTTCCCTGATTATTCATGGATTATTGTGGTTTATAATTTTATTTGATTAGTATCTAACTAACTTATAAGTCATATGTTGTTATGGTATAGTTGTATGTTTCTTTGATTACATGATTTCATTTCTATGATTTAGTTTTATTGTATAGTCCCTACATTATGATCATGTTTATTTGTTGCAATAGTATTATATGATATATAGATCATGATGTTATAGGCTAAACATCTTCTTATCATGAATTAGATGTAGGAGAGATTTATCCCTCAAATCATGATGGAAGGAGAGCATAAATAGAGAGGGTGGGATATATGGAGGTGTTGGGGGATGATATAGGAACATATAGAACCCATGCACACACCACATTAGATAGTACACATTATATGCACTGATTGAATTTTCAACATTACTGTAATATTTGATATTGTCTACAATTACATAATTGATTATGTATGTTAGTTGTGTGTTAGCTTAGTTTAATATTTATGTGGATCTTGTGTGATTTCATTTTGGATATTATACATAGATTTTGTGTATAATGTTGTAGTATGATTATGTCATGTTATTTAATTAATTATTGTTAATGCTTATGAGAATGTAAATTTACATGAATAATATCTAGTTACTACCATATATAGACAAACCATCACATTTTTGTAATATTTGAGAACATTATCGGGTTATCTTTATCATATTAGGAAATATCATTATGTGAGTTAACACCTTAAAATATATATAGATAAAAAAAGACATAAGATAGTCTATATAAAATAGTAATAAAAAATTATTATGGTGTTACAATATTATTATGTTTGGTATAATAGTTGTTTGATTTAACTTTTTGGTTAAAATAATATCATCAAATTTATAGTAGCAACATAATTATTAAGGTCATGATATTGTTTATTTTTAATAGGTTATTACAAAGATTGCATTATGTTCTAAGACTAACCTATGAAATAAACATAGACATTATTTGGAATGCATAGTCAATAGTGTTAACTTGAAGTGTTGGTTATCATTAAAAAATAATGTTAATATTAGAATTTTTGGAAGGTGGATACGTGGACATGTAAGTTAATTTACCATGTAGGATTTAAGAAATAAAATAATGATTAAAGAATTTGGGGAAAGTTTGAGAGGAAATTAGGGTTTTTTGGGTTGTGTTAATATGGAATTAACACAGATTAGTTATAGTTTTCACAAAAAGATGGATTTTATGTATGATGGAATTTGGGAAACTATGATATTTTTCCTATATGAGAGAGAGATATAAATATTAAAAAAAATGATAAAAATGAGAGTTGGAGAAGGACATGGAAAAAACAAAGAAGAGAAGGAAGTAAATAAGACAAAAAGTAAGGTGAGGACAAAAGGTATCATTTGGAAGATATTAAAAAGATTGGTGATGTTATTTTATTATTTTAACTTAGAAATATTATGTGTGTAAATTTTTTATTTGGGGTTTTTGAAAAATATATAATTTTAAATTAGATACAAGTTTAGTCATGTGGATATATCGACCACACACATCACTAAACCTATATCCTTTAAATCCTTATGAATGCAAATTAATTCTATGTGTATATAATAGGGTTAGACAAATTCAATTTTATATTATTCCCTAGCTTAGGAAATATAGAACCTTTGATAGGAAGTTTTATTTGAAAAAATGTTTTAGATATTTATATACCCAGTTAGATTTATATCTATAAATCCTGAGTATATGTATATATAACACATGGGACTATGTATATATTGAGTTATTAAGGGTATAAACATGGAGTTTTAGTAATTAGGGAAAACAAACAAATTGATATATATATATATATATATATATATATATATATATATATATATATATATATATATATATATATATATATATTCAGTATTCATTTGGTGTTAGATACATATAAATAGTAAATTGTATGAATTTTTCAATCAAACCATGATATTATATAAGTTCAAACTATGTGTATAATGTTATACATTAGTTATGTATTAAGACATATATTTTATGGTATATATTATGTGTGTATTTGATAAAGTGCATAAATATATGAAATGTATCTATATGAGGACTTAGGTTCTCATATACATATATAACATATATTAGGGTATTGGGATGTGTGCTTATATTTATTTTTTTATTGGATATTAAAATAAAGTTAGATTCTTAAGGAATAGGATGCTATGAATATATGCATACAACCTCCTAAAATTATAATAGGTTATATAAATGAAATATTGTGTTCTTATTTATGAGATATTTGATCTTTGAATTTATTATGATTGGGTGTTTGTAATTAAGTAATGTGTAAAAAAATATAATAGAATATGATATATTGTTTGTCATACAATGAACTACATTTTAATTTACTTATGAAAATTAGAAATATGCAGTATAAATATATATTATACCTAATCGATATAAATTGTACTTGATATGCTTATTATTTATGGGATAAAAAATATAGTTGAATATTCATTCATACATTTGATGGGCTAAATGTATGTATTTTGATTATTCTTGTATTTATGATGTTTTATGCCTACTATTAATAATTAATCTATATGAATCTATTGGTTATATATATTAACCAAATCTCATATTACTTGTATTAATTAAGTAGTGAGATAGACTTCACTAGCTTACTTAGCATCGCCAATGCTAGATGAAGGTAATACAATAAAGTGGTGGGTATGAATTTGACTAATCCTCAAGATCAATAACTATTGAAAATATTGGCCAAAACAATGTTTAGTTAAACATTGTCATTTAATATGTATGATTTACATATTTGTGTGATATCATGTTAGAATGTATTTATTTATGGTACACATCATGTTTTATAAATCTTACATCACATAGGTACTGTCTTGTCTCTATGGAGTCCCACACCATCACTATCTACCCATCTATGAAGGAAGGGTCATTCCTTGATGGGGGATTGTGTGAGCGATTGATGGTTCATGGTTAGTGTGTAAAATTACTTAGATGATTTTTTCTCTCCCCACAACAATACTTATTTGGATACTACATTTGAGATTACCATAGATACTATAGTTTGGGGAACTCATGCTCCATGGAACCTTGTATCTTATATCTTGTATTGTATTTATTATTATTTAAACATTATTCCTAATGAAATGTAATTATTTAGTCATTGTACATTGATAATAAGGGATGTATGATTGTACCATCTATGGTTTGAAATTCATAATTACTTTCTATATTCAACTATGTTTTGTTTCATATGATGCTGGTGATCAATAATATGTATATATTACATGTTTATTTGGTTAAAATACTTAGTGTGTTATACTAGGATCACTAATTAGATTCCCATGGTGTAATCTAATGAAAAAATGCTTGAATATGATTTATTTTTATTTTTTATTAAATTACATTATTTTAAGTAAATATTAGTGGGTATGTTACACTTATTCACTTATAAATTGGATATTACATCCCTTTAGACAAAAATAAGGCCTATAGGTATTTATGCTAGACTCGACACTTAATTATTTACTTCTTGACTGATCTTCCTCCTTAAATTATAAAGGCAACTTGAAGGAGGATAGACTGAGTATTTAAAAACTAAGAGAGGACCACATTATATATTTAAATGCATTTAAAATCCTTAATTTACCCATCTATATCCTTAATAAGGTTTGTTTTGGCCTACAAACATGTAACAACTCTTTAAAATACCTAATTTTTTCCCTCATTATTTTGGCTCTTTTGAGGCTTGGAGGTGATCTGAAGAGGTTATTAAGTGATATGTAGGATTTATTTAGGCTAATTTAAGACTAATAAATATATAAAAACACTTAGACTAGAAAGAGACCTCCCTAGAGCTTTTCAAAATTATGTACAATTCACTTAAATTAAAAGTTTCACTTCCTCTAGACCTTCACATGCCAATAAAATGTTAGAGGATAATGGAATATGGTAAATAGGGTATTTAATAACCTTATAAAATCATATCCATGTATTCATCTAGCTTTAAAAATCTATATTTATAGAAAATTGACCCTAGTAGGGTTTTGAGTTTGTCTCCTACACCCTTAAATTCTTAACTATTATTCATAGATTTAAGGGGGTTAATCAAGTAACTAATGAAACAAAGTGGAGGTTCATAAATACCCATTATTATGCCCAATAACTTAGCTCCCAACTCTCTCTCTCTCTCTCTCTCTCTCTCTCTCTCTCTCTCTCTCTCTCTCTCTCTCTCTCTCTCTCTCTCTCTCTCTCTCTCTCTCTCTCTCTCTCTCTCTCTCTCTCTACTCCCTATACTAAATGAAAAATAATGTGCCTTCTGATGTTGTCCAGGATGCTGATAGGGAAAATAAGTATGTTTTGTTCTTTTTTGGAATTAAAACTCACTCAAAAGCATGGATTTATACCTATATAATATGGATGAATCCATAAGAGTGTCTGGATTTTATCCTTGCTCTAAAAACCTATAACCACCATTTTAAAAACCTCTCTTTTCATATGAATCTATCATATCATACTTGGGAAGTTGAATGAACTGAGGTAACAAGTGTTCATGGAGATATATTATACCTTTATGGATGCAAAATGATGTTTCATTAATTTACTTCTACTATGAACCTACCACTTTCTTACAAAATTCCTTCTTGAACAATTATAAATGATCAAGAAATCATTTTAAAATGAGTTACAATGTTATGAAGGAATATTTGACTTCTTTAAAGCACTTGTATAGAGAAAGATAACATGACATGACCTAAACATGAGTTAAATTACATAGCAAATACCTTTAAAATTTTGAAAGTCTTTGAAATAACTTGACTAGAATAAGTCATGACTAGACAAACATGATACTATAAAGAAAACTTACCTTAAACTTGTCAAAATTACCTTAAAATATGTTAAACATGCCTTATGAAGTGTTTACAATATTATTAATCAAGATGGAGGCTTGAATATAAATTAGCCAAAATTGGCTAACAGTAGTTATACTAAACAATGTTCCATCTCATGATCTTCCTATTGCAAATTTTGTACTATTATATCATGTCACTATTTTATCCAATAGATTTTGTCAAATATAAAATGACTTAGGAACAAGAGGAATCATATTTTATAAATTGTCTCAAATATTCAACTTCAAAGTATTTCCCATTACTTATTCCATTTCCTCTTTAAGGGTGCATCATGGCTCTCATTTCATAACCCAATACTTAGGGACAAAATAGTCAAACCGATGAAGAAAAAATTATGAAATACCTTTGTGAACATAAAAAAAAGTTGATTCACTCTTATATGGTGTTAGATATAAACAAAGAAAGGATGTTACAACCTAACTAGGTTCACTTAGAAAAAGATTGTAAATTTTTATTTTTATTTATTAATAACAATAAAAAAAATTAAATATTTATTCTTAAATCCTATACACCATTTATATTTATCAAGGAATTATTTATTGGCTAAAAATAATGGAATATAAATATTATACTTCATAGACTAATCCACTAATTAAGCATTTAATCACTACTTATTTTACCCCCAAAATATGATATTAATGGTGTATAAGTTTTAAAACTATACAATGGTTCATGTAATATAAAATCAAGGTAAAACATAAGAAAAAATGAAGCCAAATATTTCAAATCATTCATAATCAAATATATATCAATTGATATGATACAACATGATATCTAATGAATATACAAGTTTACCAATGACCTCTACAATGTATGTCATATAATACAATGATGTTAAATCTTAATAGTATAATATAAATTTAATGAAACAACCTAGGAAATAAATACAATAGCCATGATTATGTAACAAGATTGGTTCAATTTTAATTTTTAGAGAGGGAGAGCATCATCTAAGCTCTTTTCTTCTAGCCATAGATCGATGATCCCCCATAAACCTCCCCACAGGAGTGGCCCTTCCATTCATCAAGGGATATATATTTATGATGTAAGTTTATAGAACCATACATGAATCATATGTGAAATTATATTCATTATTACATGTAGACATTAAAAAAAATTATTTAATTAAATCAATAAAAATACATAAACTATAAAGTATTGTGGATTTATAATGTATATATTTAAAACATTACTTTGTCTAATTCATTTTTATATTAATTTTAGATTAAAAATTATGGTCATAACCACATCATTCATAATCTCTAATGTAATACACTTTACTATTTATCTACCTTGTCAATTGATGATGAGTGACTAAAAATAGGATTCATGTCCATCACTCATCACCCCTTTACAAGGTTGTAGACATACATGCATAGAAATAACTCATCATGAATCAAACAATTTTGATAATAGTTATAAAAAAGGTGACAAAAATAATATTGTCACAAAATTTATGACATCATGCAAAATGAGATTTGTTAAACAACTATCTACAAAAGATTCATTTAATGATATATTATTCAATGTTTTATATTATGATATTCATACCAAAACTTGGTTTCAAACTATTAAAAAACACCGGATTTACAAATATACCTCATAGATATATATTTAATTCAAAAAAGTCTTTCAATTATAACATGTTATGTGATATTAATCTCAATATAATCCTTTATTATTTGTAACTACAGTTGAGTTTGTTTTCATTTTTATACATAACATGTCTTACATTTCATAATACATTTACACCAAGAACAACCAACCATATTTGTAATCTTATAATTTAATTTATACCCGTTTATGAATAGAAGACATGAATTTTACCAATTTACTTAATAATTTAAGGTTTTGTATCATAGAATAGATTTTGTACATAGTAATTTATCTAAATAGAACCACTATATTTTATTTTACAAATTTTTCTATAATTTTTAACAAAATAGCTTATATAATTCTTGTTCTTCAGGCCTAAAAAAATCTTGCTATATTCACTAAATATTCACAACTTCTATGTTCTTGTATTCAACAGTAAATAACCTTACTATAATTTATTAAAAATAAAATATCTTCTAAATATCTCCAAGAAATATCTACTTATTATGATCAACAAATTTATTTGAATACTGAACAACTACCACTAAATAATTTATGGTTTATATGTAGGTCATTAAACTACAATGTATTTTCTAATGTTGTCCAATTTTGTTACAACCCCTACGGGTTAACTAGAGTTAGGTTTTTTCTTAACTCAAATTCAAAATTAATAAAACATTAATGATCCCTAACAAAATGCATCAAATGAGATAACTATGTTTATTAACCATAAGGTTAAGTGTGATTAATTTAACTAGTGCTTGACTTAACATATGATGATTTTCTTTCATAAATAAATAATATATAGTAGAATATTAATCTAAGATAATAATTCAGCCACTACTAATTAAATAGTAAAATAATTACAAATATATTAAAATGTGTTCATGTTTTTTACAATTTACAATAGATAGTAAAACTATAAAATAGTACATATATGAATAGAAGATTAAAATTATATAATGTTCCATAAAACATACGAGTCTCAAAGTACTTGTTAATATCCAATAATAATCTTGACTAAAGCCTCTATCATTTGGATGCTAAAAGGGGAGGGAGAGTATCATCCAAGTGTTTTTTCACACCTGACATAGACCATTGATCCCCCATGCAATATCCGAACAAGAGAATGACCCTCCCTTCATGGATGGGAACATAGTGATAGTGCAAAAATTGATAAATCCAACTATAAACCCATGTGTTGTAAGATAACTATCACATGCATCATATCATAAAGAAATATGTTCTAACATTATATCTACAAACTAAATTAAATAGGTGAAATGAAAATTTTCAAACCATAAATAGTACTTTGGCCAAATTTTTAATGTTTTTTAGATCTTAAGATCAATCACATTCACACACACCACTCATTCAAATAACTCCAATCTACATGTTAATGGCATTAAGTAATAATAGATAATTATATTAATGCCAAAATATATAGATTTTAGATACACAAATATTAAATAATGAATGTCATAGGATG
>JARHVA010006123.1:580000-625000 GCA_037957365.1 Torreya grandis | reverse complement strand
ACCATGAAAAAAATAGTATATACACCTTCAGATCATGAATTTAAAAGTATATAAACTCCTTGATTCACAACCCTAATTCTATGATTATTTTGAAATTAACATTCATTTAAAAAGTTATAGACTGAATGATAGTCATTGACTTAAGAAATGCGAATAATTACCAAACAAACAAGTCCCTTTTTATGATAGTCATTGACTTAATATTCCTAAGGTTAAAAATCTTGTCAATAACACAAAAAAGTCCCTTTTTATTATAAAAATGAATTCCATAAAATCAAAACATGTCCTAGGGTTTCTTTGAAAACCTTATACCAAAATAATATGTTTTATAAAAATATATTTATCAAATCATGTATAATGTTATTATATATTCCAAATCAAATATTACTAGATAAAAGTGAAATCCATATCGAGATAAAAGAATTAGACTTCACATCACAATAATACCATTCAAGGACTTTGGAAAAATAACTTATGATAACTATAAATACATGAATTAAAGTAATTAAAGAATTTTAATTTACCTCTATAATCACATGCCACACTTATTCAAGACATATGGTACATAAATGTAGACAATGAATTATGATTAACACATAATAATATCAATCTCATAATTCTAAACACACTACCAAGGTTTAATAAATATGCAACATGATAATTAATCACATCCAAATTCATAAAATACATAAGTAATGAAAATCATGATGCAATCAATATTAATCAATTAATGCATAACACACATATTATACTCTATGTGGTGTGTTTTTGGTTCACATTTCCTTCTCTCTCACCCCAATTATCTCCATTTTCACCATCCTCTCTGATGACACCCTCCCTCAATCATAGTGAGGAGGGTGGAATCCATCCTGCATCCACCTTAGTATGAGTGAACAGTAGTTATACCACATCATGTAAAAATCATAACAAACTATTGTAATATAATATACTACATAATCATGATTAAAATGAACCATAAAAAAAATAAAAATAGCTAAATACTAGTTAACTATCATGATGATAAGAAACAAACACTATTCATAATCAACATAAAACTAATTCTAGTTACTTAACACATCAAGTAAACCAATCACTAACCATAAAATCAATAATAATAAGTCTAGAGAAAAATTAGGATCTAACAAATTTTCCCCTAATTATGTTTTAAGTCATATTGAGTCCACAAATTTCATGAAATATAATAATTTTGCAACCATATAAATATGTAGTTCATTATTTACAAATATTTGGATAAGGAGATGTTATATCTATATGACCAAATAAGTTTCTCATGTGCAAGAATTAAACCTTATTCTTAAATATTTTATAAATGTGTCATTCATTTAAAATTATTTGCTATAACAATACAAAAAAAATATTATTTTGTATTTAGGTTCCCAAGTGGTTTTTACAACCACTTTTAGGTCTATATATAAACTCAATTATTTATATTAAAACCCTCTAAACTTGTATATTCATCCCATTCAAATATAATCTGAGTAAGGTTATGAACTTGTAGTCATTTAAAACTAAAATTGGTAAATATATATGAAATATATAGTCATTCATAATTAAAATAGATGAATGTATATTCAATGCTTAACTCTTCAAGACAGATTGAAAAATGTGGGGTTTCATCTACATATATCTTAATGGACTCATGTGTCATAGTAATCTCTCACCCTCAAGTCCATAAGGTTCTACAAAATCCAGTCAAACCATACAAGCTAAATTCATTCATTTTCAAAAAAAATGTGTAGTATTTTAAATCAATCACAATCTTGATTATGGTTTTTAGGGAAAAATAAATTAAAAATAAGTGATAATACCCATGAATTCTAACAAGGTTCATTAACCATAATTTTCCATTATTCCAAGGGTCATGATTTTAAAAGGGAGTTTTTTAGTAATGTAGTAAAAAATTCACATGAAAAGCAACACATAAATACAACATTATAAAACTCTTTTCCACATATAATCCATCCAGGGATCTATAAGTAAACACCACTTACCTAAAATAATTGAGAATGACAATTTATTTAAGACTAGTTAAGTTCATCCCCATAACAATCCCCCTTCTCCTTCATTGTTACCTTCTCTTTTTCCTATTACTCATCTTACTTATCCCCATTTTCCCAATTTTTTTTACATATCAATTTCACTACAATTTCCATTTACTAAATTATTTAATAATCACTTACCAATTCTAAAAAAACTATCACAATCCATTGCACACCATCTCTCTATAATACATGGATTAAAAAACTCCCTCATAGGGTCTCAGACAAACAATAGTCTTTTTTCTCAAGAATGCATTCACACAAAACACTTCAAAATGTTCCATAAAAACTAAAAACCCTAATCATTGAAAATTAATATGACTTTTGACTTAGAAATAGGGGCCATGAAAATCATCATTTCCTACTCCTATGTTTAATAAAATAAACCTTGTCTTCATTAACATAAGATTAAGTATTCTTATTGATTAAAACCATTGACTTAATGTTTAAAACAATAATGGTTCCTTAATGATCATTAGTTATGCCAAAAAACCTTATGGTGGAGTAATTAATATCCTATTAGAAATAATGTTCGTATATTTTTTTATTATTATTTTGTATAAAATATACAGACTACTCACTAAGTTTTTATGACTTTTCTAAAAACCCATTTAGCAAAAAATCAATGTATTATAAATACAAAGTAAAAAAAAGAAATTTTTAATGTAGTAATGCATTCCAAACACACAGATAGAATATATTTAAATATACAACATAGATATAAGACTCCAAATAATAGAGATGAAAACATTCATAAAGGGGTAAGCATAGAACCATACAACAAAACTAAAAAGTGAGAATACATAACAAATTGTATATGTGAACAATCACCACATATATCATTTCAAAACATGGAATATCTACAATCCTACAAGTAATTATGTGTGTGTTTTTTGGTTCTTGATAGTCTCTAAAGTACTTATAATTATCATGATCTACCACCCTCTACCCTATGATCGTTTCCCTTTGTACTAATTAGTGAGGATGAAGTTATCCTACATACACCCAAAAAAATAAAAGGTAGTTAGTCCATTTATAATAATATAATTATAATAAATAAATAACATTAAATGATATAAATACCATTGTATCATATATACTAGAATGTATAAAATTCAATTTCATCCATACACTTTTAACTAAATCAATGTACTAAAAAATAGATATGCAAACTAAAAAATATAGTAATTTAATTAAAACATCATATGTATGAATACATAAATTAGTAATATAACTAATTATTAGTTTCAATATCTATTTAAAATAATAGTTTTTTATAATAATAGGTTTTGATGTAATAAAGGTGCCCAAGATAGTTTTCCAATGTTGTAACTTCCACTATTATATGCATTCTTATTTATATATCTCTGATTACTTCCATAGCATCATCCTTTGGTATAGGGACTTCACTTGTTTACAATAAGTATCCATGAATATGCCTACTCATGCTACTTATACTCCTTCAATATCCTCTAAAAATACTATTATTGAGCATAAAATTATTTCCTTACATGTCAAACTATCTCAAATTCAGCAAACACTTTAACATGCTAGTTAATCCATGGATTCATGTTCCTTGTAAATATTTAACCCTAAATTAGATGTGGATCCTAATGTGATAGATAGGGTTAGTAATATATAAATAAATAAGTATAAGGGTGATAAACATATCTATAATAGGCTAATTAATTACAAAATTTTGATAAAACATATATTAAATTTATTTTACTAAGATATGGTAAAACTAAGAAACATAATTACACTATATATTTAAATGATAATGAAAATAAATATACTTAGTTGGTTATAATTATAAAATAGATTTGTATCTAGAATAGATAGTAAATATACTAGAATAATATTTTGGAATAATTGACAAATTCTAGATTAAGTGCATATGTGTCCTCAGACACATGTATTAGCATTGGATAGTTTCATCAACACTATGGTTTGGCTTAGAGGTAGGTATATATTATATAATATTTATTCAAGATAGATTAAATCACATGGATGCTTATGGGTTATATGTTTATTTCACTTTGGTGTACTCAGATATTGGTCATGGACTGTTGCTCCTTATCAAATGATAAAACCCTATCTCTTCATATTCATAGTGACCTCATGAAAATGGGTTAGTGGGCACATGGTGTTGATATACCCCAAATAATCCTCCATAAATGAGTGTTACCTACATATCCAATACTCTAAAGAGGGCCTCAAACTTATGTAATTCTCCCATACATGTTGGCTTATGTATAAATCATGAAATGTGTGATAAGTAAGTACAATGGTGACCTAGCTTGTAACTTAGAAATTATATCTCTTAGGACATGATTTCATTACTTTAGGCTTGTATATTTTTTGTCACTATGATTAATATATAAACAGGAGAAAACAATGAAGTTTTTCTTACTTGAGTGTTTGATTGAATGCTCTTTGGTATGAATGTTAGGTTGCCTTGTGAGTAGGTAAGAAGTTTCTAAATGAGGAATGAATGAGGGTTGATCTTATATTTATATCAATATTACTAGATAATTTATCACATAAAATAACTTAGGTTAAACTTTAGGATACATTTTATTTTCAAATTGAATGACTTTGGGGCATTAGACACTTGCATTGATATATGACACTTATATTGATGCAAGAATTTGACTAAGACACAAGTGTCAAGGCAGTTAAAAATGTGGTGCAAGTATAGAACTTGTAGAGGTGGAAGATAATTAGGTTTAAAAAATTATAGAAATTATATAAGGCTTGGATCATTAAAATTATATGGACCATACTAGGAGATAGGCAATGAGCACAAAGAGATAGTAGAAGCAAGACTTGTAGAAGTGGAAAAAGTCTAGAACTGAGAGGAACATCCAAGGTATGTTTTTTCCATGTGTAAAATACTAATGTTATATATAATTAATAAATATCATATATAATATATAAAATAAATGATTGTTTTAAATGATAAGAAATGTGTACTTGGGTGTGTATAAGACACCCTTCCTTTACTTGAGTCCAACTTGAGGGATTTGATAGTGACTAAAATTCAACCAAGATAATGTTAAAGTATATAATCAATACATATAATATGAAATTGAAATAATTGAAATGATTTTAATTGAAAGAGATCAAGTTTTAGGAGTACATGTGTATCGATACAACTATCTTACCTTTTGGAAATTTCATTTGAAAGATATATAATTATGGATCACTAAAACTAAGATTATGATAAATATAAATATAGAATGCACATATATCTAAAGAGAGAAAGAGATATATGAGGTACTATGCCACATCCTTTTAGAAAATGTGGATTTCCACCTGGCAGTTAAGACTAGTTTAATCATGTAACCTAATCAAACTTATAACTTGGTGAGTGTGAGTAAACTAAGTCAAGTCACACTATCAAACTGGTAAGGATGGATGATAGAATTAAGTCCAAATTATTAAATATTAAATATCGAGTTATTTAATCACCTCAACCATATGAAAAATTCAACCAACTATTGTATTATATTTACTCAATATAGTTTATAAATGTCTAACCTAGTGGGTGGTGATAGTCCCTAAAAAAATTTAGAATCTAAGACTAATTTGATTTTAAAATATTAGTAACACCTTTCATAGCACATTCACTTTATATGTGTCTCATGTAGAGGATATTTATAAAAATTATACCAATGTATATAATTCTACCACAAATGTGTGTCTAAATCATATAACTATGAATCTATCCAATCTAAGAACTATGTAAGTGTGGAAAACATGTTTCCAAAACATGCCCCTACTATATATATCTGAAATGAAAGTGGTGTAAGTGTGGAGATTATATTTCTAAAACATGGCCCCAGTATACATTACAAAATATGAAAAATTATATAATTTGAAGGACATGTTTCTAATACATGCCCCCACTATAATCTAGGTATGTTACACACTGAATAATTGTGCAGAACATGTTTTCAAAACATGCTCCCATTAAATTAAAAACTATTAATATGTGGAATCCATGACTCTATGGCATGCCCTCACTAAATTTTAAACTATAAATATGTGTAATCCATGCCTTTATGAAATTCCCCCACTAAATCTAAAACTAGGAATATGTGGAACCCATGCTTCTATGGCATTATCTCATAGAATCTAAAAGTATGAATATGTGGAATCCATGCCTTTATGACATGCCCCCACTGAATCTAAAACTATGAATATGTGGAATCCATGCATCTATGTCATGACCCCACTGATATTATCCCCACTTTTTAGGTGAGGGGAGATAAATACTAGTAGTTAGCTTACCTTAAAAGGATAAGTTAACCAAGTAAATTGGGGGATGTACCATGTAGCATCGAGAGAGAATATGTGTAGGTATATATATCCTTGAAATTCATAGAATGTGAGGAAATTTATTCATATAATGTATGATAAAAATCATGACACTGTATATATAGTAACAATATAATCTCAACACGTAACCAATCACAAACATAAGAGCACTCAAAATCAAGTCAATATATAATGGTCCAACAAAATCATAAATAAGGGGCATGTTCAAATATCGTATAATCAAAAAGACATGACTTATTCAAATATATATAAAACAATAAATGGCATATTAAAATGTCAACATATTACAAATAATGATATGTTCAAATGTAAAAGAAGAAAATAAAGGCATGGGGATCACAAAAAATGGATCATATTCAAATTCTCAAACAAGAAAGATAATAATAAGTAAAGACACTCAAGGAAGTGCATAAATGAAATCATAAGTAACCAATATAAACATAGCATACTATCTAATGGATCAAATTTGTTAACAAAAAATGTCAAGTATATAACATATCAAGTACATTGCAAAATATGTAAGCATGGATAAAGGCATGTGTAAATACATAAAATCAAACATGATAATGTAAAGTGACCATAGAATTATATAATCAAGATATATCATGATCAAATAAGGTGGATTCACTTAACTTCTTGCTGACATAAGAAGAAGGCTCAACATCCACAAGTGCATAAATCATGTATTTATGTATGCATGTATCAAACTCGCATATAATCTTGAAACATGTGTTTATGTAGAAATAATTTTATGTTATCCATCAACATAGAACTAAAATCATAAATGCCAAAGAGCCAGTAAGATAAGTACATGTCAAATATATTTTTGGATTTTTTAAATGTTTTAACTTTTTTTCATATTTTTAGAATATTTTAAAACCATAAGGACTACCCTATGATCTCATCTAATGAATGTTCATAGGTATCTCCCCACTTGATACATATTGTCATAAATTAGTATTATTACCAAATATCATGCATAGGTGAAATTTATACCATTATATTATCTATGATGCTCTTTGTATGTATAATAAGACTATGTGGTCATGAAGGGATAGTAAGAGTAATAGGAGTCTGTGGAACCCATCTCTGAATAGTTTATGGTTTCTTTGAAACATTAGTAATAAGAACATGTGAAGGTGAATTTCATATCTGAATGTGGTGTATAGAAGATGAAAATTTTGTGGAACCCATTGTGGATATTTGATGTAATGGTATTTCAAGTACCAGCCAACTAGTAAAGGGGATTGCTTATTTCTTACCATTTTACAATGGATTAACCTTATTAGGTTTGATAATTAACTAAATGGGTATAATTTAACACACCTATGCATTTTAAAAGGTATTTATTGAAGTTTATGTATTCAATATCATCACAAATAATATCAAAAATACATTTCAAAGGTATAATTGAGAATTTAGTAACCACATGTGTGAAACCCACCTATAAAGGTAATTAAATCTCAGCAAGAATATTTTGTGAGGACCATTCAAATACTCTAAATGATTTTGTAGAAGGGTGAAAATCATTGTGAGTATAACCCAAATGTGTGAGTAGATTCATGGTGAAAATGTTTTCACTTACACCATTATCAATCATAACACTACGTATATGATATTTATCAAGTTACATTCAAATGAATAAAGAATGCAGATATGAGTTATCATCCTTAATCTCATTATCATCAAAGGTAATATAAAGTCTATAAACCATAGAATGTGTATTTTCTATGTAAGTACCAATAATCCCATCTAGTGGGTATTCATAATGTGATGGAGGAGTATGTGTGTTAGATACCATTCGTAATTCTACATCCTTCTTAGAATGGTATTACAAAGGATTGTTAAATATTTTATATTTTTTATGATTACCAAGTTGTGAACTTGGGTCTTTTGGAGAATAATCAAATGTAATATTTTGGTCATTGATGAGGCCTTAGATATTATGTTTCAAGGTAAAACATATGTTTGTAGAATTCTTAGGGCCTTGGTGATAGTCATAATAATAATTTGCATCATACCCTTTGGTTATAGGTCTAATCATATCAACCTCTATAGGATGAGGGAGAGATATAAGATGACACTCTACTAGCCATAGGAGTAATGAAGTGCAAGACTCAGGTAAGCATGTGAATTATCTCAATGGTGGACTAGATAAAACAAGTTGATTAGAATACTATGAAACTATATTAACCATGGTGGTTTTTTTATTTTTAGGTTTAGGAGGATTTACATTATAATTTATTTTGATAGTAAACTTGGTATTACATGTAGATATAGTTGGTGTATTCACTACATATTTAAGTTTTTTCAATGAGATCAATTTCATTTCATGGTCCCAAAAAACATGGAATGAGTCATCAAAGGAATTAAAATTTTTAAAAATAATATATTCATGGAAATGAGTAACCAAACTTTTATTTATATGTCTTGAAGTTATTTATCTACCATTGGATTGGTCATTTTATCTAGCATTGTCTTATACCTCAAGACATATTCATTAATAGGTTCATTATATCCTTGTATAGTTTTTGTAATTTGGGCATAAGAAACCTTTTCACTAATATTAATGGAAAAATGTGCCAAAAACTGATCTACAAGATGTTTTAAGTCTTTAATGGATTAAAGAGATAAATCATATAACGACCTCAAAGCATAGTCCCTGAGGCTCATTAGAAATAATTTAGTTTAAAATTTATCATTAGAAGCATAATCATGGCATGTTTCATAGAAAAATTGAAAAAAATTCTCAGTATCATCATTTCCATCATAAAATTTGAACTTAGGTACAACAAAATTATATGTCAAAGAGTGAATAGATATCTTTGGTGTAAGATAATTATGCAACACATCTTGGGAATCAATAGCATTAAGATGCTTTAAATACTTTTGTTCAGTTTTTGTAACCTTGTCCTTTAATCTCTTAATAACTTGAAGGAGTGTTTGAAATGTAGATCTATTGGGATGTAAATCATAAGTTTTAGTCACCAAGGGAGATCTAAACATGGTTTTATTAGTAATAAGCATTGGAATTGGTATTTTAGTTTAAAAAATAGGTAATTTCATGGTATACGTATCAATAGTAGTTTCAAGAAACAATGTTTGAGAGACATATCTCATACCCCCACTAGATGTTTGAAGTGGTAATGTGCTCAAGGGGATGGTTTTTAGTATATGAGTATTACCCATATCTTTAATAGAATGATAAATATATAGAACTGCATATTCATCTATGCTTTTTGTACTTTTATTTTCTAATATGTTTCTTAGGATTTCATCAAGATATTTGAGGTTTTTATGAATACAATCATGAAACAAGGTGACTTATTGCAATTGATCATGATCTATTTGCTCATGATCATCAGTTTCATAACACTCATGGTTTTCATTATCATAATCTTATTCTATTATAACCTCATTAGTATGATACTCATTCTCAACATGAATATTATCATGGACCATGGGATTAGGTTCCTCATTAGTATGATACATCTTAAATGGTACGATGAGAAGATTAGTGTGTTTAATAGGCAAACCTCATAATCTAGGGCTATTCTTAGGTTGCATGCAAAATAATATAATAAGGAAATTAAAATTTATAATTGTAGAGATGGAATCCAAAGTGATTTAGATCATACATTAGGTTAGAAAACTTAACTAATCATAAATAACATAACTCACAAATCTAACTCCATCAATGGGGTTTTGAAAATGAAAATTTAGAGCTATTTAAAGAAGGAATATACCAAAAAATCTTCCCAAGGGTATCCTTCCTCAAAATGTGGCTCAAAACATGATTTTCCCTTTATTACTAGGTTGCATGTAAAATAATATAATAAGGAAATGAAAATTTATAACTGTAGAGATGGAATCTAAAGTGATATATATCATACATCAGTGAAGAAGACTTAAATAATCATAAAGAACATAAATAACAAATCCAACTCCATCAATGGGGTTTTGAAAATGAAAATTAAGAGCTATTTAAATAAGGAATATACTAACAAACCTTCCCAAGAGCATCCTTCCTCCAAATGTTGCTCAAAACATGATTTCCCCCTTGATTTGGTGCTTCAAGTATTTATCAATAATGATCATCTTACTCCTCTGACATATTTCAATGCACCAATGAACTAGGCTCATGAAATGGATCAATGTTATTCCAATAGTTAAATCTATCCTATTGTAAATTAAGCATAATAACACTACACAAAAATATCTTGTATTTATAGATTTTTATGAATGATTAGAATTAACCATGACCATCCATATTAAGATTAAGATGTGTGTCCATGATTCAATTTAATTTTAAATGTTTAATCCATAAATATCTCCATTAATATTTGGAATAAAGGGGCATTAAAGAGGCATGTGAGGGCTTAAACTAGATATTTGTTCCATTTATGGATTATGGATGCCACCCTATAGATGATGTCATCTGATGATGCAAATACTATGAATGAATTTCCAATTAATAAATATTCAATAACTTGAATGTATTTTCCACTTAAGCTCTTAATTTGGTTTAATTTTCTTAAATGAGGTTAATTAAGTTTTTTGCAATTCTTTAGAAATTAGTTTCTCACTTAATCAAACTAGTCAAAATGTTAATTTATTGGGTCATAATTTGATTAGAATATAATTAGAAGAAGGTTTTATTTTAATATAGACCAATAATCCATTTAGACCATTACCAACATGAAATAACATGTGCACATGTTATGTGCTTTTGAATTAGAAGAATTTAGTTTTTTAGAGTGTCAAATTGAATTTTCATCATTTTGACTCAAAATGATTTGAGAAAAGTTAATAATAAAATAAAATGCATTTCCCCATTCAAGGACACATTATCCTAAATTAACACTTATATATGACAAGATTGAACCATTTAGTGCATTTTAGTGATTTTGGCCCAAATTATGCATTGTTGTAAAATTTGAAGTAAGATTAATAATTTTAACATAATGGTTGTATGAATTGGATTCTACATTTTAACCCTATTTTAGAATGTGGAGAGAGACATTCAATCAACTCAATGTATTTTCAAATAATTAAAGAGTTTTTAAGAATAATTTGGAAGGAAATTACCCATGATGCCCCCTCAAGATGACAAATGAGGATGAAAGAGAGGGATGGATTATCAAAAAGAGGGAGAGAAAAATTGATATTAACACATGGATGAGTTAATATTTGTATGAGTGAATGCTTTCCCACATTTATTCTTAATGATCATAATATAATATAATATAATGGGCCCCAAGTTGGAGTGAACTCAGAAGGATACAATCCCAAAACATAAGTGACATACTTTGAACATACCCACAAGTTGGTGAAAGTTGTGCACTTAGGGAATGATCGATCTCGAGACAAGTTTCACACTTTAAAATTGCTAGAAAGAGGGAAAACACCATAAAACTTAGAAGTAGAATAAAAATGAGAGAATTTCTCTAGATAAAGGAAATAATAATGTTCCCCATTAAATAAAATTTGGTTGGTTGATAAATTGATTTTACCCTAGTAGGGCTGATTTTGATCATTGATAACTAATTTTTCCCCAACATGGTTGATTTAATCGATGATTGGTCTAAATGTTTTGCCCCAGTAGGGTATATTGGAAAGCATATCTCAAGGATATAACCTAATGCATATATTAAATGTGAGTGGTTTCAAACTTAGAAGTGATGGTCTAATGACTCAAGAAACCACAAAAAACTAGGCATATGAGGATGCACAAATTGATGAAAGAGATGAATAGAAGAATGAAGGTGGTTGAGTTGACAAAAGATACATCATGTATCCAAGAACTACCTACATAGTCTAGCTGGACCACAAGCTAATGTAGTTCACCCAAAAGTGGGATAAAATGGAATGAGGAATGAATAATAGAAGAAAAATGTACCACTAGTTGATTGGACTCATAATATATGCCAAGAGATGCATATCTTACATAGAGTCAGGTGTTTAATTCATTGGTACATTGAGAGCTGATAATCAGAGTTTTACTGATTTTTGGACGTGGAAGCAAAAGCATTTGGTATTTATTTTATTAAAAGTGAAATTATGCATCATAAGTATGTGTAACCTATAATGATAATGCATTTTGATGGTGAAGATTAAATTCAAATTTGAATATTTATAACTAAGTATAATCATAAAAATTACCAATACTAGAGTTATAATTATTTACATTTAAACAAAAACAAAATCAAAGATAAAAATAAGACATAAATGTAACCTAACTTAAAATTGGGATACAAACAATCAGGATTTAAGTAAGAACAAGAATGTCTAAAATTAAAACAAGATCAAATTAATAAACAATTTGAAAGAAAGATATGAATAATCAAGATCTATGTGTACTTTACAATATTTTCATGAAAAAACAAAACAAAAGAACAAGACAATCACAATTCGAAACAAATCAAGCCCAATTAAAAACTAGACTGAAAGTGGTCATAGAATGCATTTAAACTCAAAAACACAAAATAATACAATATAAGACAAAATAGGAACATAAAAGACCAACATAATAAAAAAACCAAGAACAAACATCAAAATAGTAAAAATGAAAAAATATCAAAATAAAATAAATGGAGAGACAAGAAATCACAAAACAATAATAAAAATCAAATAAACACATACAAGTAAGAGTTAGACATAATGTTGGTGTAAGTAGAAAATAAGCATTCATGTACATGTAGTAGAGGCATTACTTTCTGTAATAGTATAATAAGAATAAAGAACTCAAAGTTTCACCCAAGTGATAAGGAAACAATAAGACAACAAAAAAGGCGGGGGGGAATAAAATGATATGGTGGCTGAGATGTATGAGATAACTAGGAACTACCTACATAGTTACATGGATGTGGGATCTAGCATGAAATTTAGGCTAAATATAGTTATCCTAAGAAATGGGATAAAATAAAAGTAATTATAAGAAAACATTATTAATGTTATAGAGGAAATAAGGAAAATGGGCTCACAAAATGGCAAGTCTTCAAATGATTACTTTCAAAACGGTCAAAATGAGAGATCAGAATAAAAGAAAATACAAAATAATGTTTTTGTTCTTTTTTTATTAGTTTCTAATGTTTTTGTGTTTTTTGGGATAAACAATAGAAATTAACAATTCACAAAAGGCCCAAGGTACTACCTAATTGAGGAGATGCAGTTCTATAGGTAAGATCTTAAACAATAGCTAAATTGGTTACAATGGGGATTATTAATATAAATAATGGCATAGGGTACTAACTAATCAAGTACATGTACATCCAAGAGTAGAAGCTAAAACAATATCTAAAGCTAGCTACAATGGCTCATGCTCACAAATAGATAAGAGAGAGATCTGGTTAAGGCAATAATACCTACCAAATAGGAGTAAAATAAGAATAGAATAGTATGCAGTGTGAGATAAATATTAAAGTACCATTCAAGAATCAAAAACCATGTTTTTTTATGTCTATGTTCACTTATCTATAAATAGAAGCTACAAAATACTATTCAAGCTGAACTACTTTGTAGAACTAGTGTTGAGTGTGTTGAGAATGAATATGAGTCATAATTAGGATCATAATTGGTCAAAAGATAAACCAACCAGGTTAGAACTATTCAAGATATGAAAATAATATGGTTCTAAATATAATGGTCCAAGATAAAATGAGACAAAATGAATAGGGTGCAAGATAGGATATTCTAAGGTAGGATAAAAAGAGTCAAGATGGAATATAAATGATCCAAAGTAATAACAATCCAAAGTTCCCACTTTTTAGATTCAAAAGAATATGGTTATTATGAGAATGGTCTAGAGTAGTTTTAGGCAAGATAAATAGGGCCCAAGATAGGATGGTCTAAGATATAATAGTGGGATAAAATTATTTCAGCATAAATTGCCCCCAAGTAAGGGGTCTTGTAGACAATGGTTCAAAACCTATCAAGCATATAATAGTTTGAGATTTATAATTTTCATGGTATCTAATATTTCTTTGTCATCTAGAGTAACTAGTTGATATACCCCTGATACATAATTTTTTATGATAACATATGGACTTGGCCAATTGGGTTGTAACTCACCCTTCTTCTTGCATTCAACATTAGTGTTCTTTTTATTATGTTTGAAGACCAATTCACCAATTTCAAACTCTTGAGGGAAAATGCAATTGTTATAGCTTCTACTTAATTTTTTCTAATGGGATGTTAAGTTATCTAGGGCAGCCAAATGCTTACCATCAAGGAGTTCTAGTTATTACAACTTGAAAACTCTATAATCTTCATCATCTTCAAAATTCTCAAAATATAATCACAATGAATGCAACTAGATCTCAATTGGGATAATAGATTCTATACCATAAATAAGGGAGTATGGTGTGGATCCTATGGGGGGTTGATGACTAGTATGATAAGCCCAAAGGGTAGGAAAAATTTACAAGTGCTAGTTATGACCAACATTATTGACAATCTTATTAAGTATGGCCATAATAGTTTTGTATGATGCCTCCCATTGTCCGTTACCTTTTGGGTTATATGGTGTGGATTTATTGTGCTTGATTTTGAATTTTTCACAAAGAGATTTAACATCTTGGTTTACAAATGATCCACCATTATTAGATGTAATGCATGTTGGGATACCATATTGACAAATTATGTGATAATATATAAACTTGGTAATTTTCTTCCCAGTTACATAAGCGAGAGGAATGGCCTCAATACACTTAGTAAAATACTTGGTATTAGTGAGAATATGTTTGTGGCCATAAAATATGTGGGGTTAATTTTCCTAATGAGATTGAAGCCTCGTGTATAAAATTACCATGGTATAGTATTCAACTGAAGTGGAAAATAAAATTCATTTATCAAATTACCATTTTGTTAATAATAAACACACTTCCTCACATAATTACAAGCATCTATCTCCATTTTGGGCTAATAGTAACCTATTTTGAGGATCTTTTGAGATAAGACTACATTGTTGGTATGGGCCCCACACAATCCTTCATGAACCTCCTTAAGCCCTAACTTGGATTCTCCCAAAGATAAATAAATAAATAGCATTCCAACATAGCCTTTACAATAAAACATGTTTCTAAGGAGGGTATAATAGGCTATCCAGTGAAGGAAGAGTTTATAACAATCATTAGAAAGGTCAGGTGGAAAAATGTAATCATGAAAATAATTAAAAATCTTTTCAAACCAAGGTAGCTTAGGTGGAAAATTGGGACCAATAATGGTGCATACCCTTTCTAAATCTAGAAAGACATGAGTATGTAGTAGAATATTTTTAATGATAAATTGATATTCCTTAGCACTACTATTAATTTGTATCATGGGCCCAATTATCTCTATTGCATAGGTGGATCTATTATTAGCCCATGGTACTTGTTCAAATTGTAAAGATTTGAAATGAGTGTTGAGATTATCCATAATATGCTTTTAAGGTACAATATTGTCATATCTAGTCTAATATTAATTTGTGGTTTGATTAATAATCAATTGGGAATCCCCATAGACCATTAAGTTCTAGATATCCCCCACTATACTGCAAGATGAATTCCTATCATAAGTGCCTCATATTTTGCCACATTATTGGTATAATGAAAATTGATATGAAATGCTTTGGGAATAAGATCCCCTTGTGGTGTAATCAGTAAAATATTAGCCCTAAATCCATGAGATGTGAAGGAACCATCAAAATACAACTTCCACTTTTTAGGTTCTTGTAGTAATTCTTCTTATTGACATAATAGAATCATCTATACAATCAAATATGAGTGGTTGAGAATATTTAATAGGGGATTCTAAAAGCTTATCAACAATAACCTATCCCTTGATATATTTCTAATTCTGATACTCAACATGAAACTCATTCAAGACCATGACCCACTTGGCCATGTGGCCTATAAGAGCTGATTTGGATAATAAATATTTGAGGGGGTCCACTTTATGAATAATGATAGCTTTGTTGTTTAGTTTATATTGTTGCAACTTTTGGGAGGCAAACACCATAGCTAAACATGCTTTCTCAATAGGCATATAGTTATTCTCATAAGCCACCAGCATATGGCTTACATAATAAACTACATGTTCTTTGACTTAGTTATCATGTTGGGCCAAGAGAGCCCTAATGAATGTTCAATTTCTAAAATGTAAAGAAGTAATAGTTTTCCAGGTGTTGGAAGTATCATGACTGGTAGATTGACCAAATTTATAAATTATAATTGACACTCATGATCTCATTGAAATATGACCTATTTCTTTAAGAGATGTGTAAATGGGTGGCATTTATCCACTAGTTATGAAATGAATATTCAAATAGACTGGATCTTTCCTTGTAGGTTATGGAGCTATTTGAGATTGGAAGGTGGAGGCATTTCAACAATGGCCTTGACCTTAGTAGGGTCTACTTATATCACTCTTTGTAATATAATAAAACCTAGTATTTTTTTTTAAATTGATGCCAAAGACAAACTTATTAGGATTAAAATAGACCCTGTACTCATGAAGTCTCTCAAAGATTCTTTGTAGATCATCAAGATGTATAGTACGTGTTCTTGATTTAGCTAGGATGTTATCAACATAGTCTTCAACAATCTCATGCATTATGTTATGAAAGATGATAGTCACAACACACTGATAAGTGGCTCTATCATTCTTAAAGCTAAATGATAATACTTGATAATAGAATGTTCCCCATAATATGGTGAACATAGTTTTGTGTTGGTTTTATTGAGTTATTTTGATCTGATTGTATCCAAAAAATCATTTATGAGGGATAATATCTTGTACCCAATAATAAAATTGACAATCATGTCAATGTTGGGTAGAGGAAAATCATCTTTGGGTCATGTCTTATTGATATCTCTAAAATAAGTAAAAATACATATAGTTTATGGATTTTTATTGATTGGAACTATGTTTGATATCCATTCAGAATAATACAGTGGTCAAATAAAGCTTTCACCTAATAATTTATCCAAATCTACTTTTACCAAAAGAGCAACACATGGATGCATCTTACTCAATTTTTGTTTGACTAGCTTAGAATTTTGATGGACAAAAAGTCAATGCACAACCAAGTTAGGGTTGAATACTAGCATTTTAGAGTAATCACATGCAAATATATCAATAAATTTTCTCAAAATGGTGATAATGTGATCTTGCTCCTTATCAGTGAGGGAAGCTTCGAGGTAAATAATTTTGGTATCATCATATGTTCTTAGGTTAATTTTAGTACTATTTTATATATGGAGCGTAGAATAATCTTCTAGAATAGTATGAAACATTTGATCCTAATCTTCTACTTCTTTTACAATTATTGGTTGTTCTTTCCAAACCTTTGGATAATGTGATGAATCTGAATCTACCATTTTAGGTAATGGCAAAGTAGCAAATATCTTAAGAAAGTCAAGAGCAAGATGATTAAAGACTTGTTATTCTAACATGATGTTGGTACTAGATATAGATCTAGGACTTGATATACCTTGTGCATCCTTTGGGGATGAGAAAACATTCCCATTAAAGATCACCTAAAATAGGTTTTCACTCAAGGGCTTATATTTTTCTTTACTATTTCCCTAACCAAAAAGTTCCTCAAAGAGGTTTTCACCCAAGGATCTTGATGTTTTATATTTTTCATGACTAATAAAGTTTAATTTCTCTACAAATTAGGTATAAGGATCTAAAATAAATCAAATCCTTGCTTATAATCACCAACTGACAATCTGTCTCTGAGGCCCATATACTCAGAAATATATTCTTCATTTTGGAATTCATCAAGGTGTATGATTGAATTTTTTTGGTCCCAATAAATTATTTGGGATGGTAAATCCAAAGGTAAAAATGGGGTGTTATAGTCATAATGGAATTTGAATCAAAAAATTATGTGTCTCAAAGCTCATCATAAATACTATAATGGGATGTTACATCACTACCAAGAGTCTCATTACTAGTCAATTCAGAATAATCACTATCAAAAGTCATGAGGTTAATTTCAAGTGGTATAAATCTGAAACTTTAACTCATATTAGGTTTACCAACTAATAAATGTTCTAACATTCCTTACTCTCAAAGGATAATTCCCTTTCCTGTATAATCAAAATTATCCATAATCTAATTAGGGATAGTATATTTTGGATTCTAAAAACAATCAACAATGCCATAAAAATATAACCAGTCTCCTTCAATGAAAGCCTCTCAATCCTTATTTGGTGAAGTATTAGGTAAAAATACCATTAGTGGTTTCTGTGTATCTTTCTAATTTTCCCAAATCATGTTGGGACTATAACGGATTTCAAAAGGTTTGGGTTTGCCAAATGATTTGGGAGACTTGGGAAACTTAGCAATATGGAAGGAATCTTTAAGATGGTATGTGTAAAATCCTACATCTTCTATAATAAATTTTTTTACAATGGAAGTGGGAAATAGATCAGCCAAAGTGAAAACATGGTCACTTGGGTTTATATAATTGGATGTGGGTGGATGTGAAACTATTTCCTTGTTATTCTTTGTAATGAATTTAGAACTAGGATAATAGTTATAATTAGGAAATTCAACCTCTCGGTTCTTTCAATACTGGAAAGGCTATGGATGAGCAAAAATGATGACTTCAATCCCATCATGGGGAAACTTGAGACACTTATGCAAGGTTGATGGAATAACTTGTATATCATGGATCTAAGGATGACCAAGAAGTATGTTATAAGGTAACTAAATATCCATAATATGTAATAAGGTATGTTGAGACATAGACCCAACAGTTATTAGAAAAAAATAATACTAGAAGACTCCCTTTTGGTGTTGTCATATGCCTTGATTGTAATTGTCTCTGGGTAAATGTGCTTCACGGTATAAACCAATCATTACATAAGCTTGAGTGACACTATATTCAACCTTGAACCCTACTTGATTTTATAGTTTTCAATAATGATGTCAATATACAAGGGATTATTATGGCTGGGGTCAAGAGTGGACATGTCTCTTTGATCAAAAGTAACCTATTAGAATGAAGATAAATGCCCTATAAGTTTTTATAATTATTTAGGGTTAATGTCTTGGAGAATAATAAATTATTGAAGTAGGTCATTAAAAATAGTTCTGTGGACTTTAGATGTATGTAAAAGATATAAAATATAAATTTACATAGGGGTTTTACTCTATCTAAGATACTATAAGGATTTTCAATAATAGCATGAGAAGATTTAGCCTTGGCTGGCATAGTGTTCAAATTTGGATCCA
The DNA here is from genome assembly GCA_037957365.1 of Torreya grandis. NCBI lineage: Eukaryota > Viridiplantae > Streptophyta > Pinopsida > Cupressales > Taxaceae > Torreya > Torreya grandis. The sequence continues at coordinate 605,369 of JARHVA010006123.1, read as the reverse complement.
AATGCATAATGTTCATATTAGGTCCAGTGTTAGAAGAGGGAAAAGGGCCATTAAGGGTAATTAGTGAGCATATAGTTGTGATTGTGCAGTCTAAAGGTGGTAAGGATCCATTATAATTAGAATATGAAGGAAAAGGTCCTTTTAGGGTGACTCCCAGGCATCTAGTTATGTAGGCATAATTTTTAGTCAGTAAAGAGCCATTATAATTATAATAAGGGGGTCTAAAAATGGTAACTTGTGGAAACCAAGGCATAATATAATTGCTTGTGCTCAACATGACATTACTTTAAGAGGAGGGTGTTGACCCTATAATGATGGGTCAATTACTTAGATAATCATGAGATGGTTCATGATCTTTAATAGTGATAGTGGCAATGTGGTTTGCAGAAATGCACCCTAAGGTATTATTTTAGTTGTAAGGCATGTTGTTATAACCTAAGTTATTATCATGGGTATTATGATCCTGATTATGATCATGCTAATTGTGATTTTGGCCTTAAGATTATTTCCATTAATTCTATCCTTGGTTCTAATTATTTATTGTCTATTGTTGATTATGTAGAGGAAATGGATCTTCATAGATTCCCATATCCTAATTAGTGTTCTTCAAGGCAAGTTTTATTTCAAATTCACCATTTTTAATCAAATCTTTAATGAGATGTCATTATTGAACACATCAATAAGAACCATGACCAACAACATGATATAATTTGAAAAATTAATCTTCCTGATATAATTGGTGTATTTAAGTTGTAGTTAAAGAGTTATTCAAGTCCACGATAAGTTATTCTACATATTATTGACTTATCTTCTTGATCTTGGTGGCAATATCTTGATCATTAGGTGTTGATGCTACAAGTGTTTCTTTACCTTTACTATAATAAAAAATGTTTGGATTTACAATATGAATGAGGGATGTTTCTCACTATTTTTCTTCTCCCCTAACCAAGGTATGTAATTATTCCATAGGAAATTCTAATAGAAATCTAGTGCCTAATTCAATCAACCTTAGGAATGCTTCATATTTTTCCTCTAGGGGTTGATGTTTAAAATAGTCTTCTTCAGACCCTCATAAGAGAACCCACTATGAGCATACCTTTGTGACATGTTTAGAAGGTTGTTCTATACATTTTATAATATTTATAAAATGTTTTACAAACCTTAACAAGGTGTGTTTTGATTTCTTCAAACAAGTGACAAGGTAAAAAGAGACTATAATAAAATAATTGGTGTATTACCACACAATTTAGAATAAATAGTCACAAAATTACTCAAATTTGGTGGGTTTAAATCATAAAATTAGAAGAGGCTATGATAACTCTAAAAATTAAAGTGCAAAATATCACAACAAAATTAGGCTAAAGATATGTCAATACCATAAAATGTAGGTACAAATTAAATGAATTGTGACTATAAAATTTGAATAAAGTCTTTATGATGAGAAAAATAATAATTTGAACTAATAATCTCAAGATGTGAAAATACACAATAGCTCCTAAGTATATAAGTAAAACCAAATGGTCAACACAATACCACCATATGGTAATAGAAAATACAATGGTTTTAGAACTTAGAGCTTGAGTGAACACAAGATAACGCAAACTCACAATGATTAAAAAAAGGATGATGATTCTATATAATAACCTTTAAAACAAATAGGAAAGTGCAACAAATTTAATTAAACCAATTGAAAATGGAAAACCTATCAACTATTGAGGATGGTCATTGATGTTAGGTTATCATTGGTGTCAAAGAGAGCATGAGATACTAGTACATTAATGGAAAAGAATTTATGTTTAATATATTTATGGTGTGTTAATTTTTTATAGATCATATAGGGTTTTTTGATTCCTTAGAGTGCATATGAAAATGAAAATAATTCATCAGAGCAGTCATATGAATGTCTAGGTCCAAGTAGTCATCTTGGTAGACAAGGTTGTGTAAGAAATTTGATGACATAATATTTCACATGTGTGAAGTTTTTAGGAGTTTTTTAATACATGGATGGATTCTAATATGATAGGTGATAATGTAGTTCAAATTTTAGGTTTGGTTATTAAGAGTAGAAAAAATAATAATAGTTCAAAGTTGGCCTCTTAGATAGAGTTCACTAATTTTCTATACTTAGCCAAATTTGCAAGAGGAGATGTAATGGTGAGCATTCAAAAGATCTAATGATGAGCATCTAATCTAAAAAACAAAGTTACAATAGTGATCATATGATTGTTTAAATATTTATTAATGTTCCATGTGAATTCAATATGTCAAAGGATGCTCAGAAGGCATGAGGGGCTGCCAAGTGGTAGAAGTTCATTGGAAACTGATTATAGGGTACATAGTGGGCACATGAGGCTACCAAGTGTCTTGATCTTAGAAGTGAAGATCTAAGATCAATGGTGAGAGATGTAAGGTAAATACTAGGATACTCCCAAAAAGATCAATAGAGCATGTTTGAGTAAGTTTCTAGTGGACACGAGATGAAAACATGTGTCTATAATGTTTGCATTACACAGTGACCATTGGCATTTGAATTAGCAAAGGGAAAAACTATTTTATAGTATTTTATTAATATATTCTAATCTACGATGAATTTTATAATGGTGTAAAAATAAAAGTTAAAGAGAAATTCAAAGAACATTTAGATAAGTTTATTATATGGTCTAAATGTTTGTAAATTTTTATATATTGAGCTTTACATCTGAGTATTTGTTTTTTCATGGTGTTACTATGTACAAGACTATTATTTGAGTAAATTATGTTTTAGCATAAGAGTGTTTGATGTAGGGGCATCCCATGATGAACCCAAGTTGATCCATTTTCGGTCTTAAGTTGGTATTGTAGATGTTTTACAAAAAATAGAAGTCTTAGAAAGTCCATAGGAGGTGTTTAGTAGGTCTAAAGAAGCATAGAATTTGAATTGTTCAATTTCTTTCCAAAAACACCATTTGAAAAGTTCAATTTGCCAAAGTCATATCTAGGGAATTTTGTGCATGTGTGGAGCTAGAAAGATGTATAGGTGTGAATAAGTGTCTAAACATTGTAAGAGGTGATTCATAAGTCCATGGTTTTGTTATCTTGATTCATGGCGTGTTATATCATGTGGAATTCAAGTTAATACAATTTAATTAAAAGAGGTTTCCATGTAGGCAGGGGGTAAGAATTATTTAGCCACTTGTTTAGATTTGTTAGGAGTCAATTTTTTTAGGTGTATGGTTGAATCCATTCAAATAGAGAAGGTAATGGAACAAATTTTGTATGGATAAATGAAAATTTGAATGTTGATGACAACTTTGTTGTATAATTAAAGTTAGCAGACCCTGTTTGAGGTCTTTATTATTATAGACAATTGAATGTCTTTTGGAAATGAATAAATAATGAATTTTTAGTTATTTCAAGTATGATTTTAGGTAATTACATATGAGGATATAAGAAGAGTCTTTAAGTAATCTAAGAAAATAAGTAAACCCCTGTTATTCTAAATAAAGGAAAATGAAAACCTTTTGAGGTCAAGGTTATTGTTGATTCCAGTATATGTGTTTGATAAGTGAAGGAATGAGATTGAAATTTGTGTTCAATAACGTTTTATAGATTTATGCATATATATTATTTTAATATAATTTTTTTTTAAGACTTATATATATAGAGAGAACCATTGTTTGGTGGTAATCATTCACATACTTTGTTCTATGAGATTCCTGATTTGAGTGTAAACTATGTTTCTTGAGTTTATTGGTTAAAAGTATTTATTGATTGACATAAATGTTTATTAAGTATAAATTTTTTTAAGTTTATGATTGGGATGAATCATAATTAAATTAATTGGTGTTTATATATGATTACAAATAGAATTATAATCCTCTATTATGTGATGAATGTTTTGACAATGGACTGTGTGTTTGATGTTGTGTATAAAGTGCAATGGAATATGGAAACCAAATTTTGTTGAGGATATTTTTAGTATGTGTTGTTTTTAAGTTCCATAGATATTTTGGAGAATATATATGCATGTAGATAGATGTATATCTGAACCCTATTTTCCTGTAGTTATATGTCTTAACAGTGGATAATGTGTTAGATTCTTGAAGAGTCAATGTCAATAAGTGACATAAAAGAGTTATAGAAACATTTATTAAGGAGGTTTGAGTTCATTTGATGTTTTTCGTATTTTTTTTTTAAGTAAATAACAAGTTATGTGGTTATAACCATGTTATAGACCTGTAACCAGGCATTGAAAAATATAGTCAAGAATATTTTTTAGTAGAAAGCTTAGAAAGTGGAATAATTTTCCATATCTAAAGATTTAAGAATGTTATTAGGGTCCATACAGACCTATCAAAACAATTTTTAAGATTTGAAGATTTTTTTAATGTTGGAAGATGATTTTTTTAGTCTCTTAGCTGAGACAGAGACCTAGGAAACCTTAAACTAGGGTTTTATCTATATTTCTTGTTCTAACCATCCAAAAAGACCAAATATTTGTAATCTTATGAATTTTCATGTGATATAGCTGTATATTGAGGTGTATAAAGTGTATGACATGGTAACTATGGATTTGGAAGAGTGAGTGTGCATTAGGCCTAAAAGAGACCTAGTTCTTCAAGTCTAAAGAAGGAAAAGATTTTTAAGAGAAGAGTTGGAGTTTGAAATTTTACACAAAGGTGTTTTTGGGAATGAGAAACAATAATTTAGTGTTGGTTATCCTTAAAAAATTGTACTTTATTTGTACTAGTCATTAATGACTATGAAAAGACTATTAGGATTGTATATTAATAGGTAGAATTGTGAATGAGGTTGGAATTAAAACTTTAGAAGTGTTTGAGAGTCTTGAAAGGTGTTGACAGGGTTATGAAAAGGAATTGAGAGGGTAGAGAGACACTATATGAGATAAAAAAAAACTATTTTAATCCTCCTAAAAAAGAATTGAAGTCTAAAATTTTACACAAAGAATTGATCTAGTAAGCATTCGTCAAGAGAGTGGATTAAGAAATAAAGGTCAAGATGTTTTCTTTGTACATGCTCTGCATTTGTATTTTGGTGGATGTATTCATTTTAATACATATTATAGGTCATACAGAGTGGACCCATGTATTTTAAATTGATATTATGTTCTTGTTTTGCTTGATGAAGTGTTAGAGGGGTAATAGTTATCCAAGAGACCTATAAGGGATACTAAGGCCTAATTGAAAGGTGTAGCTACTTAAGTGTGACCCATATATATATATATATATATATATATATATATATATATATATATATATATATATATATATATATATATATATATATATATATATATATATATATATATATATATATATATATATATATGTTATGGATGACCTGTGACCATGAATTTGATCTATGTATTATCATGATATAAGTCTTAAGGGTTAAGTCAAGTATTGTGGCTGACCTAGAAGTTGATATTCTTGAAGAATCTATAAAGAGTGAAAGTTAAGGTAATGGTTTTGTGACTTGGTGAGGAAGTCTTGAGATAGAAGAAGATAAAAGTGAAGGAAATATATTAGAGGGAGTGTACCTATTGGATGGAATAAATAATAGAGATGGTTGAGGATATTTATTATTTCATAATAGTGATCATGCAAATCGGTAAATTGAGAATGAGCAAAGAAGTCTAGAGTGATCCAAAAGGGTGATTGGATTCATTGTCTGTATGAGAAAGTTTGATTGTGTATGAAAAGTTGAAAGAGAGATGTTATACATTATTTCTCCATCAAATTGAAATGCAATAAAAAATTTGGAGTTGTATATTTCATAGGTATTATGTGGTCACTCAACATCTAGAACACGTAGGTGTTTGTTCATACTTAGGGGTGGGTGCTCCTTGTGAAGTGGGTGCTTCACTAAAAGGTATCATGTTTGTGATCATCATATAGGATAAGTAATCCATGTTTTTGTAGGCTTTAGAGTGATTTTTATTCCCCATGAGGGTTTCCCATAGAATTCATGTGTTCTGTGTTTAATATTACATTATCTCTCTTATTAATTTTTATGAGTAGCTTGTATTCTTTATGAATGATTGTGGTCATTGATTAAGAATTTTAAAGGATTACAATTGAATTTTGAAATATCTTTCATCACTAATTCAACCCCCTTCTAAGTGATTGTACCTTCAACAAATGATATCAAAGTAGGACCTTCATTGCAAGTTTAACCACTTGAAGGTGATCTAAGGTACAATATGGCTAGTCAATAAAAGTAGGGTTTCCATACAAAGAAAGTAACCTTATTAAATGGGTAAAATTATGTAGTTTGGAGTGAAATTATGAGAAAATACATGATGTCTCTAGGGTTTGATACTTGGTAATCTATCATAGATGGTTATACTACACCAACTACTCCTAAAACTAGTGATACTAAAAATAAGTTGAGTGAGAATAATTCTAAAGCTATGAATGTTATCATTTATGGTCTGTATTACACTAAAATTACCAAAGTGATCCATTTCAAGTCTACCAAAGAAATTTGGGATATATTACAAATTATTAATGAAGGAGACTCAAAGGTAAAATTGGCTAAATTATAGACCTAATGAAAGTAATTTGAAGATCTCAAAATGAAGGAACAAGATATTATGGCATCTTATATTCTAAGGGTTGATGAGGTAGTAAACATGATCAGAGCTATTAGAGATAGGATCAAGTAAGTATGAATGAAAACTTCTTTTTAAATGGTTACAAGTCGTAAAGTTGGTCATTTTGTAGCTAAATATCTAGATAAGTTTGAACTCAAAGAAGCTTATAAGGAATCTCATGAGGATGAACACAATAAATCTAAGGGTCTTAGTAAGTATAGAAAGTTCTTTATCAATAAAAATGGAAATAAATAATCATACAAAGGTAGTAAGAGCCTTTACCATGAAGAGGATATTAACTCATTTGTAAAATAAGAATTAAACACATTTGATAGTGATGATTCTTTTCATAATGAGGACAAGGAGACATTGTTCATGGCTTTTATTGATGATGAAGGTCAATGTTCTTTAATTAGATATTTATTTGGTAGAGATAGCTTAGAGGAAGAAGATGAGAAAGCCACTCTTGAAGATAAATATTTAGATACTATAGAAGAAATGAAGATACTACAAATAAAGAATAGAAAACAATATTTCTTGATCAAATCCTTTGAGGAGTAAATTAGAATTTTTGAAGGCAAGTTGATTAATGAATTTAAAGAGCATGATGATATCACACAATAGCTAGAAACTCAACTTTATACTCTTAATGAATAATTAAAGAGTAACGATGAATAGTGTATCATCTATCAATTAGAGATAGAGTCTTTGAAGATGAAACTAAATCAAGAAATGGGTAAATATATAGATGAATATTTAGATAATAAATATGAATTGATGAATGATCTTAAATATCTAAAGTTTGAGAATAAATATAACACGAAGATAATGTCACAAATCAAGGACTATGAAGAGCAATCTAGTTTTTTTGAAGTAAGAATGAATGATGACACTAGGGAACATGAAGATATTGTCAATCATCTCAATAGTCAATCAAAAACTATGTCTAAAATCCTAAAATATAAATAAGATGAGTTATTAAGGTATTTGATTGAAATTTAGTATTTAAAAGTTGAGTTAGACAAGACATCTTGTAAGGTGAAGTCATTTGTGAAGCATGAAAAGAGCTCAAATGATCTTGATAATATTCTGATTAGTCAAAAACATGCTACTAATAGATTTGATCTTGGATACAAAGAAGAAAAAAAACATGTAACTCAAGACATAAAAAAGCTAATGTGAACAAGGACAATCAAACATTGAATATCAATCATCAATCAACGAATGAAGCTATTGGCAGAATGAAGACAAAATAGAACATACAACCAAATGCTATGAGGTATGTAAATTTCAATGGTCATTATTACTCTTATAATAAGTTTGGTCATAGGTCAAAATATTATACAAGATACTCAAAGAATGAAATTACATAGAATTATGAGAAAGACAATGGCAGGCATGAATATCATCATCACTCAAGATAGTCAACATTTTCATGAGAAAAATATGACATCATTTTCTATAAGTGTCAAGGATTTGGTCATATTACAAGGTTTTATATTATCTTCATCAAAAGACCAAATGATCAAGTACACGAACAAATTCATGAAGATTCAAGGAATCATCATATACCTGAATCATAAGGTATATAAAATTTAATAAATATCATTTATTTCAAATGTCATGAGAGAGGTCACATATCAAGGTTCTATAAAAATGATTAGTATTCTACTTCAAAAATTATCAATCCTGTCATGAAGAAAAGTAGCCATACTGAATGGAGGCTAAAGGAGATAAATGAAAAATAGGATCAAAATGGATTATTTGTCATAATAGAATAGGGAAAAAATTCAAGTATCAAGGAACAAGCCTTATATGCCCAAATGGATAAGGAAATCAAGTAGGATCCCGAAATAAAAGAAAAGAATAAGGTTGAAAACACATTCAAAATTAATCTAAAGATTAGGAAGGATTGAAAGTCAAATAAGATCATGTAATATGGTATTATCATTATTTTGGGATCTTTAGTCCCTCTATGACAAGTGGCTGTCTCTAACTATGCTTCTTAGGAGACATATTTCATGTGTGGGAGCAAGTGTGTGCTCTAGGTAATGATCAAAATGCCAATCAGTATAAAGGTATGTTCTCTTCAATTTGATAATATGCAAGATGTGTTTGGCTAAGGGGGAGCTAACTCAGTTAGCTTGAGTCACTTGATGAATATGTGCATTATATGAGTGGGAACATATGTAAAGATTCTTTAATCATGATAGAATTATGAAGATGTCTACTACAATTATGAATTCAAGAAGATTAATGTGACGACTTGATCAAACAAAGTCATGTGTTTTGACAAGGTATTGAATCTTAATGCATGAGCAAAGAAATATTATGATTTATATAGGTAGATAGGTCCAAGGATTAGATAATCCTAAGTTCATATTGGTGTATATCAAAGAATAGATGACATGAGATGGTTCTTGATGTAAGGGGGAGCTTTATAAGCTCTGTGAGCAATTTTTTAGGTCAATGATGAAGTTGGCATATTGAAGAAGAGACCCTTTGTAATTAATGTCAAAGAGGGATAAAGATCTAAATGAATGATTTAAAATGAGCAATAATTCATTATGATTTTGTTTTTCCATCAATGACAAAGGGGGAGATTATTGAGCATGGTCATTAATGTTAGATTGTCATTGATGTCAAAGAGAGCATGAAATACTAGTGCATTAATTAAAATGAAGTTTATGCTTGATATATTTATGGTGTGTTCATATTTTAAAAACCTTATGGGGTGTTATTATTTATTTGAGTGATTATGGAAATGAAAGGAATTCATCAGAGCAATCATATGAGTGTCTAGGTTCAAGTAGTCATCTTGGCTTACAAGGTTGAGTAAGTAGTTTGATGACATCATATTTCACACATGTGAATATTTTAGGAGTATTTTGATACATGGATGGATTCCCCTATGAGAGGTGATCATGTGGTTAAAATTTAAGGTTTGGATATTGATCTTAGTAAAAGTTATAACAATGCAAATTTGGCCTCTTAGACAAAGTTCACTATGTTTCTATACTTAGCCAAATTTGCAAGAGGAGATCTAATAATGAACATTAAAAAGATCTAATGATGAGTATCTAATTTGATAAAAGAATATCCAATAATAATCATATGGTTATATATATCAATGGTGTATGTGAATTTAATATTTCAAAGGATGCTTAGAAGGCATGCGGGGCTACCAAGTGGTGGAATTTTAATGGAGATTGACTACATGGTACATAGAGGGCATACAGGGCTACCAAGTGGCTTGATATTAGAAATGAGGATCTAAGATCAATGGTTAGTGATGTAAGGTAAATACTAGGATGGTCCCAAGGAGATAGATGGAGTTGGTTTGAGAAATTTTCTGTGGGACATGAGATGAAGACATGTGTTCACAATGTTTACATTACATAATGATCATTGGAATTTGAATTAGGAAAGGGAAATACCAATTAATAGTATTTTGAAAATATATTTTAATATAGTACTAATTTGATTATGGTGTAAAAATTAAATTTAAAAAAGACTTCAATCCATATCCATAAAATTTTAATATAAGGTTTTAATGTTTGTAAATTTGTATATATTGAGATTCAAATTTGACTATTCATTCATCCATGGTGTTATTATGTAAAAGACTATTGTTTGAGTAAATTATGCTTTAGAAAAAGAGTGTTTTTTTGGATGTATTAATTTTAATATGTCTTATAGGTCATATGGAGTTTACCCATTTATTTTAAAGTGATCTTGTGTTCTTGTTTTTCTTGATGAAATGCTAAAGGGGTAATAAGTCTTTATGAGACCTATAAGTGTTATTAAGGCCTAATTAAAAGGTGTAACTATTTAAGTGTGACCCATGGATGATATGGATGAAATATGATAATGAATTTTAGATATTTAATAGCATGATATAATTATTAAATTTTAAGGAAAGTATTATTGCTGACCTAGAAGTTGATATTTATGAAGACTCTATAAAGAGTGAAAGATAAGGTAATGGTTTTGTGACTTGATGAGGAAGTGTTGAGAGAGAAAAAGATGGAAGTGAAAGAAAGAGATTAGAGGGAGTGTACCCAATGGATGTAATGAATAAAAAATGAGTTTAAATATATTTATGATGTCATAACAATGTTCATGTAGATCAGTACATTGAAAATGAGCAAAACAGTCTAGAATGATCCAAAAGACTGTTTGGATGCATTACTTGTATGAAAAAATTTGAGTGTGTATGAAGATTTGAAATAGAGGTGTTATACATTTTTTTCCATCATATTTAAATGTAATTAGATTTATGGATTTGTTGATTTCATAGGTTTTTTTGGGTGCTCAACATCTAGAACAAGTGGGTGCATGTTCATACTTAGGGTTGGGTGCTCCTTGTGAAGTTCACTAAAAGGTCTCATGTTTGTGGTCATAATATATGAAAAGTATTCCATGTGTATTTAGGCTTGAGTATGGATTTTATTACCCATGAGGGTTTCCCACATAATTCATGTTTTGTGAGTTTAATCTTACATTATGTCTATTATTCATTGTTATGAATAACTTTTATGCTTTATGAAATCTTGTGGTCATTGATTAAGAGTTTGAAAGGATTATAATTGAAGATTAAACTATCTTACATCATTTATTCACCCCCCCAGTGATTTTACCTATAACATTAACACCTTAGATTAAAACATAAAAAGGTAAGATTTTGAATTTGAATTAAAAATGGAGTTAAATATTTTTTCAAAATGGTCTAGACTCAAATGGGCATCATAAATCCTCTAGTTATACAAATACAAACATATCATTTCAAATGATGATTTTAATAAGGAAAAAGGTTATTTTTATTTGGTCATCATTACACCTCTTTGTTCAAATAAAATGGTGGATAACAAAGGTGTTTGGTTGATGTATTTTGGGTTTTAAAAAAGTTTGAGACTTAATAAGACCAAGAAAGTAAGGTATACAAAGATAAAATACAACTAAGTATAATTTATAAAGTTCTAAAACTAATAATGTTTCATTATACCATTGAATTCTATCTATACAGATGATCTTGGGAGAATTTTAAGTGTTAATCCAAAAATAAAAGTGCATGAATAAGTAGGTTTTTTAAACCCCCTTATATGAAGAGATTATATGATGGTATGGAACTTCAAGCTACTTGTCCTACATAAAAAATATGTCCACAATAAGTGGGGTTATTCTAAAAATAATTTTTTTATGTCTAGATGGTCCCAAGTGTGGATAACACTTGAGATGACTCACATTAATTAGATTTATGTCAATCAGGTTGTTATGAAAAGGTCTTATCTTTTTAAAAACCACTGCATCCATTGCTTTCTCAGTGTAATTTTATGTTTGAATTTCCTCTACGGTCTGAACTAGAGTACCACTAATGGAGTTTTATTAAACTCTCAAGAAAAAATCCTAATGGGTCACCCTTGATTTATATACTCCACTATGGAGTGGGGTTGAAATGATTCTAGGAGATGAATTCTGGTTGAAATGATGCTAGGAGATGAATTCCCAAGTCAACACTTCCCTAGAGAACCCATGAGGCTATAAATTTTCACTCACAATCCAAGTTGCATAAAAATGAAAGATAAAGTGAAAAGACTTTAAGGTCATGTTTATATCACCCAAACCATACATATTTGAGGAGAGATCAAATGATGTTATTTTCACACCTTTAAACCAAGGCACAAAGTGTAAATAAGGATCACTTTTTCTCACTTGAGTTCCATAAAGGGGATGGGGGGAGAACATACATGCATCCATCATTTTATGAAAAACAAACAATTTTAAAAGATCTACCATAAGATAATAAAAATTGAATGTTTATTTTAATGCACCAAATGAAGTGTTTAGGTAAGTTTGGCCCCTTGTCCTTAGTTGAAAACTTGTAAAAAATTTCACAAAACAATTAAGTATAAACAATCTAAATTACTTTTAAGCACTAAATGAAATATTCAAGACTTAACCATTTGAAAATTTATGCCTTTATCTTGATTTTTTCATACAATTTTTAGAGGGTTTATGTCTTTTTTGAAGCACAAATATAAATGAGAAAACAAGATTTAAAAACTTGTTATTAGGTTTCTCTATTTTATTAACATAGAGATTAACATTGGTCCACAAGAACTGATGTCAGTTACAAGAAAACCTATGTTGATTATAATAAAATGGATGCGAGTCAACTAGAATTGATGTTGATTTCCTATAGGAAAAACATAGTTTTCACAAAAATAGTTGGTTAGCAAAACAAGCATAAAAACAAAATAAGTCTCTAGATTCTGTAATAGAAAAGTTAGATAGAGAGTATGCAAGTTTATAAAACCTAGAATAATCACTATGAACTTCAATAAAAACCCAAAAAACTACCTTATATCATGTTCTTCCATTCACACAGGGATTGGTGTTGATTAGGATAGGATAGATGTTGGTTAGAGTAAACTAATGTTAGTCATTATGTAAAATGTGTGTCTTCAAAAATAAAAACACATGAAAAATAAGACAAAACTTGATTTTTAGAGGCTTTTAAGGTTTTTTTTAGAAAATCTAAGAGTGTCAAATTAGTCTTCTTTGTTTTATGGGATGTGGGGTCCCATTGGGCATGACAAGAGGTAAAGATGGAATCCAAAGTGAGTTAGATCATACATTAGTCTAGAAAAATCAAATAAGCATAAATAACATAACTCACAAAACCAATTCCCTCAATGGGGTTTTGAAAATGAAAATTAATATTGATTTAAAGAAGGAATATACCAAAAAACCTTCCCAAGAGCATCCCTTATTTAAGTGTGGCTCAAAATGTGATTTTTTCCTTTGATTCGGTGTTCCAAGTCTTTAGCAATGATGAGTGGCTTGCTCCTCCATCATCTCTCAATGCACCAATGAATTGGGTTCATGAAATTGATCAATGTATAAAAATATTTGAAGATATCCTATTGTAAATTAAGTATAATAATAATACACAAAAATGGATTGTGAAGATAATTCTACATAATAAGTTTACACCAAATAAGCTTGAAAAGATGAGTGTGGACCCTTGTATTTATAGATTTTTATGTATTATTATAATCAACCATGAACTTCCATTTTGAGATCAAGATGTGTGGCCATTAATTAATTCAATTTTGGAGGCTCAATCTATAAATATCCCCATTAATATTTGGAAGAAAGAGGCATTAAAGAGGCATTGGAGGGCTTAAACTAAATATTTATTCCATTTATTTTTTATAGATGACACCCCATATATGATTTCATATGATGATGCAAATATTAGGAATGAATTTAAAATTAAGAAATATTTAATAGCTTTCATGGATTTTCCACTTAAGCTCTTAATTTGGTTTAATTTTCTTAAGTGAGGTTAATTAAATTTTATGCAATTATTTGAAAATTGGTTGCTCACTTAATAAAACTAGTTGAAATGTCAATTTATTAGGTCTTAAATTTACTAGAATATAATTAGAAGAAGGTTTTATCTGTGTACAAATTAATACTCCATTTAGAGCATTATCGACATGAAATAACACATGCACGTGTTGTATGCTTTTGAATTAGAAGAATTCAATGGTTCAGAGTTTCAAATTGTATTTTCATAATTTTAACTCAATTATTTGAGAAAATTTAATAATCACGTAAAATTTATTACTGCATTTAGGGATACATTAGCTTAAATCAACACTTGTATATGACAAGCTCAAATCATTTAGTGCATTTTAGTGATTTTGACCCAAATTACACACTACTGCATAATTTATAGTAAGATTAATTTTTTTTACATAATGGTGGTATGAATTAGATATATATATAATAAAAATATGAAACCCTATTTGACTAAAAACCCTAGGAATCATAAAAAAATACATTCACATGAATTGAGTTCATTAAATGTTTAACACTAAATTGGATATGGATCCTAACGGGATAGATAGGGTTAAAAATATAGAAATGAATAATCAAAATGGTGATAATTATATTTATATTAGGTCAATTAATTATAAAAATTAGATATAACATATATTAAATTTATTATACTGAGATATGCTAAATATAGGAAACATAGCTATGCTAGATATTATAGTGATAATGAAAAACAAGATACTTAACTAGTTTTGATACTAACATAGATCTAAATCTAGAATAGGGAGAAAGTATAATAGAATAATATTCATTAATAGTCACCAAATTATAAATTAAGTGCCTATATAGCCTCAAACACATGTGTCAGCTTTGGATGGTTACATCGATACTACTATCTAGATCAGACGTAGGTGTCTAGTATATAATACCTACTAAAACTACATGTAACCACTTGGATACTTATATTTTTTTGTTTAAATTAATTTTATGCACTCATATTTGGTTCGTAAACTATTATTTGTTGTTAAATTATAAAATCTTATCTCTTCATCTTCATAGTGACCTTGGGAAAAATTAGTTAGTGGGTACACGATGTTGAGTTGCCCCAAATACCCTTTTATCAATGAGAACTCCCTACATATCAAAAAATATAAATAGGGCCTTATACTTATTTATTTATCACATACATGTTGTCTTATGTGTAAATAATTCAATGTGTGATAATTAATTCCAATAGTGACCTAGCTTGTAACTTGAAAAATATAAACCTTGGGTTGCCCTTTCAGTAATTCAGACTTGCAGATGTGTTGTCCCTATTACTAATATGAAAATAGGAAAAAATAGGGAATTTTTATCACTTTATTACTTTATTTAATGATATTTGGTATGAATTTTAGTTTTCTTTGTGATTAGGTAATAAGTTTCTAGGAAGGAATGAATGAAGTTTGATCTTATATTGATACCAATCTTCTTGGATAATGTCTCATATAAAATATCTCAAGATTAACTTTAGGATAAAATTTATTTATAAATTATATGAATTTAGGGTATTATAAACTTTAATTGATATATGAAAATTGTGTATATATAGGCATCTGACTGGGATGCAAGTATCTAGGTAGTTAAATATAGGTTCAGGTCTAGAACTTTGAAAGGTGGAAGATAAACAAGCTTACAACATTATAGGAAATATATAAGGCTTGGGTCATCAAAATGATACTATTCATACTAAGATACATATAATGAGAATAAATAGATAACACATTTGAGACTTGGGGAAGTGATAAAGGTTTGAAATTGGTAGGAATAGTGAAGGGTTATGTTTGCCAAGTGTAAAGTACTAAGGTGTTAGATAATTCATAAATATCAACTAAATTTACATAACCCTTTGGCACTTGAAATTTCATATTATTTGTTCCCAATTGGATTTTTTCTCATAATATTTATGTATATGAATTCAAAGGTGAACCTAAATAACATTTGTGTGCATTCCATACAACTTGTCTAGACTATGTAGATAATGACACATTATTAACAAATATCTTTCCTAGAAGTCTCAAAGAATATGCTTTTATATCATTTGATGATATTCCTATTAAATCAGTAAAAAGATTTAAAACCTTTTATAAATCAAATTTTAAACATTTTTACATCAACATTAGTGAAAATCTTTCATATGCTCAAATTGTAAAGCACAAATAAGGTAAAATGAAACAATCAAAGAATATGTTAGAAGATACAAAACTATGCTATAAAAAATGACAAATCAAATGGAAAATAATTAGATCCATGATATTTTCACTCAAATCTTGATAGATCCACTTAAAAATTAAATTATTTTGGATACATTCAATTTTTTTGATGAACTATGCAATACAGTCAAAGAATGTGAAGTTAGTCTTATTACTTTGAACAATATTAAGTATACTTCAAATGTTCCTTCTACTTCAAATGTCAATTTTAAAATCAAGATAAATGATAAGATGAAAACTAATGAAATAAAAAAATTAAGCTAAGATTACAATTAATGTTATGTCACAACCAACACAAAAGTTTCAATTACAGGCTCTATCGATAAGGAAATCTCAAGGTTACCATCACCTCCTTAATCAATCTTCCTCCACCAATGTAAGTTGACATGTCTAAACCACAATATAATTTTTTTGATAATAATTCATATTTTTAATACCATCAATGTATTGGGAATTCTAAATAAATATGTGTTACTCTTACACATAAAATTCAAGATCTCAATAATGAGATTATTATTGATTTTAGCACACCTAATAAAGAGCCTAAGCCATAAGTTAAATAATATTCAAATGAAAAAATGTAAAAATATATTTTTTCAAATAATGAAGTAAAAAACAAGAATAATTATTAAGTACATTAATCATATAATTCCCATCCATATCTTTATACATATGTTCATCCACTTTATAACATCATTGAAATAGTTATAAGAAAACAAATATCACATCCTATGATTACATTTGATGATAGTGAAGTTGTTGATGAAGATTCAAATAGACATGAATTATTTATTTTTATATATGTTTGGTTAAATCCATATATATTGTTATGATAGATAATGTATGAATAAAATATATGGCACCTTAATACTCCTCTACTCTTTTGGTTATACAAAATAAGTTTTACAATATACTTTTAGAGTTTTCAAAGAATTTTATGGTAATACACATGATACTATATGGAATATAGTGCTACCTTTTTTGAGAATTTTTTTCATTAATGTCAATGTTGGTTGATGTCCTTAATGTCAAGGTTGGTTGATGTCAAGGTGCATCTGGTGAAGATGCATGGTGAGTGGTCTTTGATGTATGAGATAGTGAGCCTAATTTTATAAGGTTAGTATGAAGGTATAGGTCATCAAAATTTAAGGAATGTAGTGATTTCCATAAAATATAAAGGTTTAAGTTCAAATATATTATATTTACTTGGTTTATGTTGTGTCAAGGTTGGTGTTGCTCTAATGATGGATTATCAAGGTAAGTTATCAAGTGCTTGAGCCTAATGGTGTCTTAAGAAAGTATGAACATAGGATGAAAATTATTTTTCATGAAAAGGCATGGTGTCATGGTGATTTTGGTGTTATTAGGAATTTAAATGTTATATTAGTTAGAAATCAAGTATCTTTGAAGATAAAGTGGCTTGTAAATCTTAGTTATGGTATGAAGAATCCTTCTGTAAAGGCATAAGCTTGTTTACATGATGAGATAAGGTTGTATAAGGATGTCTGATAGTGTTAAATCATTAATTATATTTTATGAAATTATATTTAAATTATTATCATGATAGTGAGGTGTTTATAATATGAAAAGAGGCATGAAGGTAAAATGCTTGAGTATCCTAAGACTAGTCATGATATGTAGAGACTTTGTGAGAAGGTATAAGCTTGGTATCTTTATTAGATGGATACACATAGGAATTAGAGGATGTATATGGTTGATTGAGAATTAATATTAGGTGTTTAATAATTTAAGAGAGTTTCAAGGTGATCCTATAGGGGTAGGACCTATAAACCTAGCATGTAAATAGAATAATTCTAGACCCTATCTAACCTAATGAGGTGTCATAAGGTAGTTTCAAGACACATGAAGAATATATGGTATTTATTTAAAATTTTAAGAGTTTTTATGAAATTTATATGAGGTTTTTATATCCTATAAAGTGGATAGAAGATTAGTTTTAACACCTAATATGACTTGCAGGTCAAAGGCTTAGAGAACAAAGAGAGAGATGGTAGCCAAATGAGGCATGAGATCTAGATTTAAAGATAATAAATGAGAATTTTATAATTTTCATAGGTATTTTATGTTTTTAAAAATATGTTTACCAAGTTTTAGGTTAATTTTTTAAGGTTGAATCAAGAAAATTTGATTTAAGGTCTCTCAATTGAAGAGAATGGAGGGTCCTCAACCCGATAAGAACTTTCAAGTGTTCATTGGAATGTGTAACACATGCATGATAAAATTATATATGAATTGTATATGGTTAAGGTTCATATATCAATTTTTCAATCATTGTTTTTTTGAATGAGGGGATAAGCTTTATGAATGATTGTTAACACTGTAGGATGGTTTAAACCCTCAAAGAACCCTAATAATGACCTGATATAAATGATCTTGTTCTAAAATGATCATAATAGTTTGTATTAATTAATTAATTTTTTTTAGGTTATATTAAACTCTCCCAATAACCTCTAGGTGTAATTATTTTTTTAGGATTATGAGTGGACCTTACATGAAAGTGTTAGTTTCTCAAAAACTTATTTTAGCAATCATAGTTGACCAAGTCAAAGTTGATAAATAGATGAAGGAAAAATATTTATACTTGTATTTTATGTCCATGTTGGTTTATGAACAGGTTATATCCTTTATGTATTCTAAATTTTTCATAAAATTTGACCTATTGCTAACATAACTAATGATGCAGATAGTGAGAAAACTAGGCAGAAAACATAAGTTGATTAGGGATGTATTATCATGGATTAAGGATGAATAAAATTCAATGGATATGTTTTTAAATAATTTTAATTCATTTTAATATTGTATATAATAATTTTATATCATTTTATATGACAAAATTTTGCTCATAAGTTGACTTATTTGGTTCTAATGTGCCTATGAGGAGAGAGGTCCACAAATCGGTCATTATGTCTAACATTTACCATTATATCTTAGTGTTTTTTTGTTTGTATATTTTATAAATATATATAATTATAATATTTATGAATCAATATTCCTTGAATGTGTCTACATGGGTGTTTGAATTCATAGTCACTATGACTAGTCTTTGAGGAAAACTAGCAGTTCTAAGTGAACAAAGTACAGTGATGAGTTTGAAGCCTTATATTTTGAATTGAAGTTTATAATGAATATGGTGATGTTTATTCAGAAATATATGACCTATACATTATTTTTATAATTTTATAAATTATTTTAAGATATTTTAAGATTGAATCTAAATGGCTTGTCTGGATGAGTAAGGACTGTGAGAGAGAAAGTCAATAAATTGGTCTACAAGACCAATAGTTGACATTAAAGACAATGATATTTTTGATGGAGGTTTATATTATTATTTTTTAATATAATTTTCATGAATTTTTATAAAATTTAATGTTTTCATTTATTTTTTATAAGTTTAAGTCTTCATGACTATGTTTTGAGGCAAGTTGGCAGTTCTAAGTGGGCTACTTGTAGAAGAGGGTTTGAGTCCTTTTCCTTATATAATGAAGTATAATGAACTTGGTGAATTTGTGTTTGTATTTAAGGTTATATTTGTATTATTTTTTCCCATTTTTTTTAATATTTTGTTTTTTATTTAGTTATTCAAGATAAATTTTATGTTTATGCACAGACCTATTGTGAATAGTGTTTTAAGAAGGGGTTTAAGTGGTGGTTGGACATAAATGGATTTTAATAATATATATATTTTTTAATTTTTCCAATAATGACAAAGTTTAATGTGCTATAATAAAGGCCTAATTGAATTAGGTCTCTTTAAGGCCTAAAAGAGGTTTTGGTCCTATATGATATGACCAACATAATGTATTGGTTTGTTAATGTTTGAAAAAATTTATAATGCATAGTTTAATGCTAATCCATGTGTGCAAGTTCTAATTGATGACTAAGGTTTTTGATATCAAGTGACTTATATAAAAGCAAGGCTAATTAAGCCTAATTGCATGTGTTAAAAAAGTGAGTGTGAAAGTGAATAAAAGAGAATAAATAGGATTAGTATAAGCTAATTTATAAAATAATAGGTGTGAAATTAATATATAAAAAAAAATCTAAACATTATTAAAGTTCATATTACCTAATCAAGTCAAGAAGAGGGCTAGTTGAGCAAAGAAAGCTAGAGGCTAGTTTGAGAGGAATAGAAATGTGTGAAGAGATGAAGAAGATAGACATTATATATTGAATATTATAAAAAGGAAACATATTTAATTCATAGGTATACTTGGATAATTGGATGCTTGGTTAGGAGGTGGCTAATTTGGTGCTCAGTCACTAAGGGATTTAGTGCTTCCTTGCAAGTGGGTGCTTATTAAAGACTCTATCAAATTGGTGCTTAATATATTGGGGTTGGTACTCCAAGTTAAGTGGGTGATCAACTAAATATGATTAATTGATTAATAGGACTAGTTTTCTATGCTATGGTTAGTGGGTTTTTTTATCCCTAATGAGGGTTTCCCACTTAGATGATGTGTTCATACTTGCTATGTGTATATTCTTATTTTTATGTTGCTAGACTAGTTGATATTAATCATCTGATGTTATTTGATTAATGATAAGAAGATATATTTAAATGAAAGAAGTTTATAATTACATTGATTCATCACCACCCCATCCTTAGTTTTATTTATTCCAACAACCTTTATAATTGGATCCTCTTATGGTTCCCTCCCCATTCCTAGTTCTACCAAGTATAGGGGTGTTTGACATATTAACATGTCCTTGGATATAAAATATTGGATAATTACCTTATAAAACATATAAATGTATCAAATATATTCATGGTAATCAAGTGGTCAAAATTACATAAATCTAATATGAATATCCTTTGGAACCAATGATATTTACTCTTAAAAAATAGTTGGTTGGCATATACATTGAGAAACATGGTAATGAAATAGTCTATATAATTATTCAAGAGCATGATTTACATATTACAAAGCATATTACATAATCAGTTTCTCCATCTATTAATGATCATAAAGACATGATAAAATCAAATTCTCAATTCATTTATGAGTATGACATAGTTACACATGTGCATCATCAGTTAGTTTTAAAGATAAAAATACATTCTCCTAAGCATAAAGTGCACAAAAAATAGGTATTCATCTGATAAGGCATCACATGTTATTCAGAGAGATTTAACATATGTATATGTAATTATATATCTTCCAACTACACATGAGGATAAATGTTTACATGGGTATATGAGTAGTAATTTAGAGGGTTATATTATAAAATTTTATTCAAAATCAAATTCAAAGGCATCTACATTTGGCACTTCATCTTCATAGGAAGTCATTCCTTCATATCATGTCATGGTATATGCATACATTCCCATCACACATATAATTAGTTAAATACATAGATTTTTATTTATACGTATCTTATTTGATTTTAATTCATTTCTACCTCTTTTATCCCTTATCTAGGAATTATTATATCCCTTAGATTTAATTATACTTTGGGTACTTTCCCTCTTCATTTTCAAATCAATTCAAACAATCGAAAATAGCTATCTTACATTTATTTCAAATAATTAATTAGCCAGCTTAATATGACATATGTATCATGTTATGGATTCATTTGCACTTACATGATCAAATTTATCTACTCATAAATATTACTTGAGAACACATATATTATTTCCCATTGAGGTCATGAACACCATTTTATACATGATTATGATTCAAATCCACATACATTAAGGGCATACCAAATACTTCTTACCATACTATGCTCTAGCACCTTATTCTAGATTGTTAAAATCCCTCCCATTTATTCTATTTTTTAAACCATACTTATTATCACTTTTTCAAACATTATAAGTTTAAATATTTCTAAAATTTACAAAAAAAATCATGTACGTCAATTTTTTTAAAAAAAATCAAAAATTCAAAATGAGGACCTAAAAAGCATTTTCAAATGTATCTAGATTAATTATTTACATATGGTATTTATTTCATATCAATTAGATATCATATTTAAATTTTAAAAAACATGTTTCTTTTCACAAGGTATTTAAGTGTGATATAGTACATGCTTTTACATGGCTCTTTGATTTCAAACTTCCATTTTTACCCAATAACCTTGCTAATTTGTGGTCATATCTTCATTCTATGTGAACACTTCAATAGGTTATATCTATACACAACCTCTATACTATGTTTAGTTATATATCATATGATTTTTTTTATCAATCATACTTTACATTATGTTACATCAATATGATATTTTCTAATAATGACATTGATACACATAGTTTATGTAGACTAGTCTCATTTTTTAATGCAAAATTCTCACTTTCCTGCGTGATAAGTTAAGACTTGATTGATTATTGTGTGTGGACCTTTTCCTTGTGTTTACAATATATAAATTTTATTTCTTATATGGCATAATCATGTCATTTGAGTATGGTCCTTGGCCTTATATTTTGATATTACATTCACATTTCCATTTTATGTGGCCTTTTGGGCCTTATGTTTGACATTATATGAAAATTACATGACATTGTATATCATTGATCTCTTATTCATTAATTTTTACTATGGTTCCATGATTCATGTCATAAATTAATTATATATTTGTTTATATTGTGTCATGATATTTATCATGCACATTATGCTTATGTGCTTCAATGATATATCTATCTAGCACATATCTCATGTGTAACTCAATTTTATATTCAACACTATTATATAGTTTAATTTAAATACTCATATTCTACTACATCATTACATATTTTATAGTTATATTTTGTGAATAATGACTTGAAAATTATGTATCTAATTTCAAAATGGGGAGATCACAATAGTTTGATAATTCAAATCCTCTTAACGAATTTTTTTAAAATTTATGATATAATTAAAACATGGTTCAAAATTATCAGATTATAGGGGCGTGTGACATGCATATGCACTCATAATTTTAGTTATATAAATATATATTCACATATAATTAATTCATATGCATAGGAATGTGAAAAAATACTTTCAACATTATAGGTACAAAAAAATTAAGAGTTCAAATGGAATTCAATGTCAATTTAGTATAGATACAATGGGTATAACATTCATTCATGTTCATGTTTGTACATGCAAATTTTAAATTTCAAAATATTCAAATTCAAAAAATTTAAACGTAAAAAGTTTCAAATAGAGTATCTTTTTACTGTGGTGTTATTCATATCAATGTTAAAAGTGGGCCACATTAGAGTCTAATGACACTCCAAATCTATGTTTGTACTTTAGTGAGCGACATTTGCTGGTTACAACCCTTTAATTAATTTATATAGTAATATATACATTTAGAATAAAGTCAGATCATAAAATATTTCCAAATTAAGTGATTTCAAAGGTTTTCAAATTTAGACTTGATCACTCTCAACTCACCATATGTTTAATATTTCTCCAAATATATTAACAATAGGGCACACACTTGTTTACTTTCAAGCTACATGGCAACTAGATTCCATACTCTTTCAAGTGTATACTTTTCTTACTCTCTTTCAAATTCTAAATTCTAAATTTCAAGTTTCAAATTTTCATTTTTTAAATATGGTCAATAACTAATTTTAGTGGCATTATTACAAATTTTGAATTGAAGCATATTGCATGATCAAGATTTTCATCAAAATATAAAGTGTGTATGCACACTTAGGTTCGCATCTCATTTTCTCATGAATAATCAACCAAGATTTTTTTCATATTTTTATAACATAAGGACCTCCATTAAAAAATATGATTATAAGTATTGGTATACTATAAAATCAAAAACTATGAAGTTTACCAAAATCACATAGAGTGACTTATTACAATGCTTTATAATGAGAATTATAAATAAGAAAAAGAAAACACATGGCCACTATGAAGAGACATTATCATGCACACTCCCCCTTGATGGTAACTCTGAGAGGCCTAGCATTATATGAAACTAATAAAACTTGGTATTACCAAGTGGTTTTATGAAGGTATCTACCACTTATTAATATGTAGGATAAAAATTTAGATCAGTATCATCATCGAGTAATTTCTCTTAGATAAAATACACATTAACTTCAATATAATTAGTTCATTTGGGTTGCACTATATTTTTCATTAGAGATATAACTTTGATTATCACAAAGAAGGGTGGTACTATGAAAAACATCTAAATGAAATTATTATAACAACCTTTACAACCACATGTCTTATTTATCAACTTCCATAACACTTTTATATTCTAATTTTGTTTGAGAGATAGACACAATAGATTATTTTTTGTTTTTTCAAGTGATAGTACCTGCACCAAATTTAAACAAATATCTAGAAGTAGATTTTCAATATATAGTAACACTATCATGGTCAACATCACAATAACCATATAAATAATCATTATCAATAAAAGAATCAAATAAACCAAGATTTATAGTTACCTTTATACACTGAAATATTCATTTTTCTAATTTCCAATGATCAAAGTATGGGTCTTTCATGAATCTAGAATAAATACCTACAACATATGAAATATATGGCCTAGTAATAGTAAGATAAATCAAACTACCAAAAAATTGTTTATAAACTATGGGGTTATTTTTGTCACACGTAGATTTTGACTCAGGCTTAAAAATAACTTCAATATGAGTAGATGTAGCCTTACAATCAAGCATATTGAACTTAATAAATAGATTATGAGCATACTAAAACTATGATATAATAATTAAAATTTTATCATGTAATATAACCATTCCTAAAAAGTAATGAAGAATGCCTAGATCAATCATTTTAAAATATTAACTTATTTTATCTTTATATTTAATAATTAAATTAACTAGATTGATAGTAATAATATGATATTCAATATATATTGTAATTAAGATAAAATGACCATTTCCAACTTTAACAAAGAGATCATTATCATAATAGTATCGAGAGAAACTTAATAATTTAAAATATCTAGTTATTTTAGAATACCAAGCTCAAGGATCTTGTTTTAAACCATTAATTGATTTCTTTAACTTACAAACATAATGTTTTTTGTTAGAGTCTCTCAAACCTTTAAGTTGATTCATATAGATTTATTATTCTAAATCACTATTTATGAAGGAATATTTTACATCTATTTGGTATATAATCCAACCATTTTGAGATGTAAGAGTAATAAGTAATCTAACAATACTCATTTTTGC